>OZ018387.1:55922560-56154149 GCA_963969525.1 Ontholestes murinus
TTCCCGCCCTAGTCTCGTCGGTATCTTTACCCTGGCAAAAACAACATTCTGCTTCAGTAAACGAATATGGAAAGCGTGTGGAGTGAAATGATAAGAAAAGTGGCCGGGTAAGAGAAGACTATTTTCTCTCACCTACTCTCTCACAGTACTACACCTATCCATCCATTGTATCCATTCTCCTCCTTAACACTCTCTATCTATCCATGCTTCCCTTCTGTTCTTTCTTCACCAATATTCTCTAATCTCCAACGTTTTATTTTATATCCGGCAACTGTTCTTATCGTTTTACTGCACACGCTCTCCCTATTCGTTTACTGAAGCAGTATGTATTCAGACGTTATTTTCTCCACCTCAATATCCGCTTTAGGAAACACCACTCTCCTACTGAAATTCTTAAAACTAGAGAGTATCTGTAACATTTTTTTAAAATTAATGGTGAAATGATAAGCTAAATACCAGAAAGAGCTTAAGTTGTTACCAAAAACTTTTTTAAGCATATGCAATAAAATGTATTTTTATTTCCAACTCGTACTAATAAAGAAGATCAACAACTTTAGTAATAACATATGATATTAAAGGCAGAAGTAGAAGCAAAGTTTTGTTAACAAAAACTCTTAAACATCGTTGATCGACCATTCAAGAACATTTGCAATAGCTTGGGAAAGTAAGCAAAGTAGGTATTTGCGCTCTGGATAATCTGTCCGAAGAAAATAAAGCCGATCTACTACATGCAATTTATTGCTTCAGCAGCATAATACAAAAATATTTTTGATCGTTTGATCATTGAAGATAAATAACAAGTTCTGTGTGATAATCCAAAATGGGAAAGGGAATGGCTTGCCCCAAGGTTTTCTGGTTTTGATGGAGTATTCGTGACGTGGTTTAACTCGAATTACTAAAATTTTAATAAAGTATTATTTCAAACTACTACTTCGAACAATTGTATTAAGTGTATCAACTAGCGATTGTCTACAAAAATGTATTGTTTTGCAAAACGATCATGCAAAACTGTATAGCATTTTAATGTATTTCAAACACTGTATCATTTTCTAAATAGCAAAAAATTTGAAAATCTAAAATGCCATGTCAAAAACCAACTGAACTGGTTGATTCGGAATAGAAAATTTGCACACTATTTATCCAATGATTGCTGATAAAAAGAATCGTTATATCATGTATTAAACAAAAAAACTTGTCACGAATGTATCTGTTTAAGTTGAGTTTTAATGTTAAAAAAAACGAAGCTTAAATTAAATTCCAAAAAACAATCCACATTTTCTTTTAATTATAAACATCAGATTTCATTGAATATGCACTTTTATGTCCCTCTAAAATAGTGAGTAATTTTAGGATGTTCTCATAAATTTTAATTTTTGGGATAGTTTTAAGTAATTTAGAGTAAAATTAGAAAGTGTCTTGAATAGTTGATTATTTTCTTTATTACAAAAATTTCATCATGGTTAGGTTAGTAATACTAACAGTCGTTTTATATAAATAGTTCTCAAACTGTAAGTTGGATCAACAATTTTTTGGAATTGAATTGGACATTAATAACTGTAGCTCAGTAGGATGTTACAAATCACATGTTTTAACTGCGATAAGAGAAACAATTGGAAATATGAAATCATATATACTTGAAAATATTGCTATAAAGACACTTTATTCCGAGTGGAAACTTTAACGAAACGGTGCCCATTTTTATCATTTGTTGCATTAAATAATATTCAAGTTATAAATTTGATTTCCTTTTTATTATGTGGGCTTTGAAAATATTCAAGAAATGAATAGTGTTTTGTATTCCTTGCGAAGAAATCTTGCAAACGAGTTGTCACTTAACATTTGAAAAAAAAAGTCGGAGGTGGGTGGGCATTTCCGCTAACAGATAAACAAACAACATATACATAGAAATGAGGGCAAGAAAAAACAATACGTAACGTGTTTCGGTTTGTTTTGCAAAAATCGCCTAGATCTTCTCCACTTTCGAATTCATCGCAGAGATTGACGTGACACTTCAACAAGGACAAATCAGGGCTGAAAGACCGCCGGTCGATAGCCATTTAATAGGCTAACATACTAACACTCATACCATCATAAATGTATTATATCTGTATTTTGGTTTGTTACAATTATTTCTCACACAGTTTCATAAAAAAAAGTTTTCAAGTGAAATACTAAAGCCTACTCTTTTCTCGAAAATAAAAAAAATGAATGAAAATTTTGTTTTCATGAAAGTTGTTTAGTTTTTATTAACTTTTACATTAATTTTAAGCATTTTATATGTTTTTAAATTTATAAAGGAATATCCTAGAACACAAAAGTGGGATGAAATAATTCCAAAAGCTCTTTCAGATCTCCTAACAAAGAATTAAGTTTAATGTTTGTGTTTAAATGTTGAATATAATTAAGATTGATACACGATTACTTTGCTGTTAGTCGAAACTATAGTCACGTATAATGGAAGAACTTAGGTTTGAGTGGAAGACCATTAGCTAACAGTGAACTCCGCCTGTGACTCCTGTGTCCAAAATTATTAGTATTTTTTATATGAAATGTACGTATTGTATTTAAGGTTTTGTTTTTTCAATTTGTGAGCAGGAGAAGCGAAGACAATAAAGAAAGAAAGAAAGAAATAAGGTAGTAAAACAAAGTAATCGATCTCATTATATTTGAGTTTAAAATTTTTAGTTGGTTATGAAATGCGCCAACGGACAAATACAGAAAGAGAGAATAAGAGAAACAGAGAGAGAAAGAGAAGCATAAGAAGAGAGAGAAAGATAGTGAGAGAAAGAGAGAGAGAAACAATCTCACGTACAGACACAATTTTCTTTTTCTAAAAACTGTTAAAATCTAAGGACCTCAATTCGTATATATCAATAATGAAAAATACGTCAGTCTTAACCGCAACCAGCAAGGATTGATTCAAGTCTACGCAGTCTCCGTGGTAAGATTTCATAATCACAATAAAAAATTGAAAAGATTTTTTTGAATATTTGTTAAAGCGACTACATTTTATTGCTTCATTGCCAAAATATAGAAATTGTACAAATTTTGTTTTTTATATAGCCTAATTTAAGCATTAATATCATCAATCGATCTTAAATGTCAAATGTGTCAATATTTTGATAGAGACTTAACTATGCGAATTGTATCCGCTTAATAGATGAACCCATTTTTTGCAACTTTTGCATACGGCCTGTTACTCCCAAATTTGATTCCATAGAGCACATTCTTAGATTTTTGTACCTCATATGGCGTTTTGCTTACCATTGTTCAGTTATCATCAATACTCAACCTATCTCTTATATATTTAATCTTTATCTAGCAACCATTACATTAAAATTATATAATTATACTAACAATGTAAGCAAATAATATATACAAATAATTTTGACTGCATGTCGAAGGGCGGAGTTCACTTGTATGAATGATCTTCCACTCAAACCCACTCATCCTCTCCTTCACTGATTCGTCATAGGAGGTCCAGTTTGTAATATTTATTTATTTATTTATTGGTGCGTTAATAAAAATAAATTTTGTACAGGTCAGTATAAATAACAATGAAACTACAAACAAAGGAATGCCTGAAAAATAAATAAAATTCAATACAACGAATATAAAGAATGACGATAATGCAATCAACTACTCAGTGAAGATTCTCCCGAGATAATCATCAAAGCTATATGGCGAGAACCCAATAAGCAACTATTTTATAGCTCGTTTAACTTTCAGTTTAACTTAAAAAAATAGGGCCTTAATTATTTTCCGCTGTTTGAAATTTCATATGTCTAGTTTGGTCTATGCTCAAACTATCATTGCTTCTTAAAAAGTGATTGATATTATTTCGCCTCTCATAGTTATTTATGTTTTTTTTAACATAATACAGACATTCATAAATACACATTACTGGCAAGGTTAAAATACTGTGTTTGGTATAGGCCGATTTAACATCTGCTGTCCTGTTAAACAAACAAATATTGAACAAATACAAACCCAAAAACATGGTATACAAAAAACATCAAACATTTACATAGCCAAATGGAATTCTATTACGAAGCTTATTGCCGCTCAAATAGCGATTATAATTAAAGCGCACATAAACAAGCTAGAAAACAATATAAAACCACATTACAAATAGAAATACTACAAAACTATAATACGGATAAAATAAAATCATCAAGTAATAAAACGAAAGAGTTGTGGAATATCCTCAAAAGCAAAAAGGACACAGGGAGAACCTGTGAAGAGAAACATACAAAATTAGATGATCTGAAAAATATTATAAATTGTATGAACAAAAATTTTAGTTTAATTAGTACCGCCGCTGGCGCAACTAATACTGAGAGCTATAACCTCGCTTTAATATAATGGGGTCTATGTTTCTATATATGGTAGGAAGCAATAATTTGTGCAATGAAATCAACTCGTACTAAAGATGTTGCTGGCATATCTGCATCACTTCTTAAATCTACACTAAAAAGCATTATAAAACCATTAACCCGAGCTACCAACAAAGAACTCTCAGATGGTACATTTCCATCATTTTTAAAAATAGGCAAAATTATCTCGACACAAATAAGATCCACTAACTACAGATCAATTTTAATACTACCGATTTTTTCAAAAGTATTTAAAAGAGTCTTGTACAATAAAATACTAAACTGCTTTAAGTGTAAAGAAATCCTCTGTAATTAACAATTTGGATTTAGAAAAAAATCTCACAACTTCGTTTACCACTTTTTAAGCTTTTTTTAAAACAATTTTGAAAAAAATTCCAAAGTCCTTTCAATCTTTATTGTCCTAATAATTACATTTAATTGTGTACCACATAAACTATTGCTTGAGAAAGTAGCAGCATACGGTATACGAGGAAATTGCTACTATCTCCCAGCATCGCACCTCACTGACAGAAAGCTTATAACCAGTACCTATATTGAAAATAAGCTTTATAATTCACTGATGGTACATAAATTCGTAGGTGTATCTTATGGAAGCATTTTAGGGCAACCATTTTTCCTAATTTTTGTTAATGCCTTTTGCTATAAATGCTCATTTAACTATGTTTGCTGAAGACAAGACAATGACAATCACTATTGAAAGTCAGTGTCTAATTAAAATTAAAAACATCAATTAGAAATTATAGATCACAAATAAATGACCATTCAATCGAAGAAACAGATCAGGTAAGATTTCTAGGACTTACTATACAAAATAATCTGAAATTGGATGCACATACTCTTCAAATGTGTAGAGAGTTGGCTCGGTATTCATACCTCATATATATATGCAATCAAAAAAAAATATCCACGAAGAGGCTGCACGTACTCAACTAACAAATGGACTCTTTTTCTGGGGTTGCACTACCGAAGCAAACATTCAAAAAGTGGATCAAAAGAGACTGATTCGGGCCATATGTAATAAGGGACCGAATACTTGTTGTAGAGACTTATTTAAGGAACTAAAACTTACGTCACTCGTAAGTTTATATATTTATAAAAATATAACCTGTTTTAAAACTAACTTACAACTTACACTGAATTGAAAAATTCACTATATTTCACCCACTTGTGGTTAAAACATGGTGAATTTTTCAATTTAGTGTAAGTATGGATTACCACGTAGTAACGGTCGAAACTATTTTCTTTATCAACTTACAACTGTTTAATATACACTAACACCACATAACTACAACCTATATCGTGACAATTTAAACTTCCTAAACACCAACATGGTTTCTTTTGTAATTAATGTGTAATATAGCGAATTAAACTTTAAAACATGATACATCAAAATGTTCCCTAATAAAATATTCAATTAGAAAATAAAAATAAATATAACTGTTTATATTCTATACAAGAATCATTTCTTTAATAGGTGGACTCCCTACTGTTTTTAATTATTGATATAGACCTATATATAGGCAATTATACATGTTGTTTCTATAGTCTAAATTATTTTGTTTCTCTTTACTTTCATTTTAAATTTCGTTTTCTTTCTTTCCTTGCATGCGTTGTGATAGGTGCTACTCTGGGCATCGTTAAAATATTTACACTTTCTAAAACTTCTACTCTGAATTATCATTAAACTGTATGCATTTAAAAGCAAAGTCTTTCCATTTAGAATTTAAGGGCGATAGAATCTGCAGAGGAAATTATATAATTATCTGCCATTTAGTTTTGAGGATAAATTCTTCAGATTTTGATGAGAATGTAGGATTTAGGTGCTCTAAAATAGTAAGTAGTTCTTGGATTTTCTATGTGTTTAGATGTTAGGATAAAGTGTGCCGAAGCCAACCATTTAATTTGGTTTATGTTCGCCATAACTCCAAGTAACAAAATTATTACAAAAAACTGCCGTTGCTGAATTTCTTTGACCTAAGACCTAAGAGTCAAGATCAATAGATCGAAACTGGTCCGTGGCCGTTATTGACACGGAACAATTAAAATACTTATTTGATTTAGCTCTGATAAACAAAAGAAATATTTAATTATTTTCCAAAACACTTTTAAATAAAATAATCTCTAAATAATTTAATTTAGAGTAATAAAGTATAGTCCTCCAGGGGGTACTAGAAAAAGAAATATTTTTAAAAATTATTACGTTAATCTACAGTTATTGATTTGTTTATTTCTAATAAAATAATGATAACTCGTATTTCATCAAACGTACGATAAAATTAATTAACAAGTTTATAGTCAAGAAGTTATTGAATACGATTTCTGGTTATTTATGGTACATTACCATTGGGCATTAATCCCATACACAGCGTCTTTCAATTATTCGTGACGTTCGACATGAATATTACGTAAAATATTTTGAAATATCGTCGACAAACTCATTTTTCCACACATCGAATTGGCTTTCTAAACCAATTAATTAACTAATTTTAAAATAGGACAGGAAGTAAATGTGCGTTCATTAATCAAGTACTTGTTATCGACTGGATGTCTCTAATCTAATTATTAAATCTACTCTTTTCCAAATGAACATCGTCCTATATTAATTGTGTTCGTTTAACAGTAGTTTATAAATAGAATTAAAAATGAGAAAATATGCACGCGTATAAATAAATGTTAAATGCCCTGAAGCTAAGTGGATATGAGAGTAGTAATCACAGTAATTTTGCAAGATGTAACACGCGAAATTGATGTTGCAAATGTTAAAAAGAGATGCGGTGATTTTGGTTTAATTATACTAGCTCTTTTCTGTTCTTAAATTGTTTTTCTTTTCTGTAAACGAAAACTACAATTAAAATAGCATGTAAGTGTAACGTATCATTCATGAGTTTTAAATGGCTTTTGGGATTCACGTGATTTAATCAATTACGTATTGTGTTGTTTAGATTTATATGTTATGTAACATTTTACAATAATAATTTTTGGTTAAAACATAGTGAGTTTTTTAATTCAGTGTAAGTAATCATTCAATTGATTCAATTAAAAGATCATATGATTCAATCAATTCAGTTAATTCATTTTCACAATTTTTGACTGTGCTGTTTGTATGGGTATTTATAATGTTCAAAAAAATAAAGAACGCCACCAGTTGTAAAGTTAGGGCTGGGATTAGATTTCTCAACGCAAAAATTGTGCGATATTCATAGTCAATTGAGAGATGTGTATGAAGACAATATTACTGATGAGTCGTCTGTTCGGCGCTGATGTCGTAATTTCAACTTAAGAAGAGAGAATACCCATGATGACGAACGTTCAGAACGATCGTCAGTCATTAGGGATGAACTTTCGACCATCCACCATATAGTTCAAACGTAGCTCCATCAGATTACCATCTGCTTACAAAACTCAAGGACTTTTTGGCAAGAAAGAAACGCATTTCAATTTACTTGCAGCGGAGGAACATGAAGCTGGGATACAAAAACTCATCAAATGTTACAATAAATATTTAAATTTACGAGGTGACTATGTAGAGAAGTAGGTTTAAGGTATGTTTTTTACAAATAAAATGTTAATATTTGTTAATGTATATCAGATTTTTGTATATTCCCAATTACATTCCGGATGTAAATAAAATATTGTATTAATACAATATAACTGTGAAATTAATACTCTTAAAATTTAACGTATCATAAAAAATCAGTTGTATTTTATTAGTGATACAGGTTACTTTTAATTAGTTATTAACAAATATATACGACTGAAGGAATATTCGATCTGTAATGAGGAGAGTTTTGTTTAATGAATAAATTTCTAGTATTTCATCTAACCGTGTTAGGAATGTATGTGGGTGCAATGTGTTACAAGAGTGTCTCCACTCGGTGAGAGCATTTCACAACGTTTCAACTTGATTTCCAGCACTTAAAAATATGCTATTGTCTCCAATAAAAAATGTCATTTTTCTCGGAAATAATAAACTTTCAGTTGACAAACAAAATTAGAAGTGACTTTGATAAGTGTGAAGTTTACCCTATGAATTATTTAAATTTATAAATAATTACGTTACAGTTAGAACCAGTGAATATATAATATAATTTAGCTTTGTAATAAAGAATAAGAAATAAAATTTAGGAGGAGTTAAAACACAATGATCGCGGCTATTCTTGTAGCAAACCTTTTCTATATCATATTATAAGTCATTTTACATTAAAACCTATCCTAGAAAAATACTAAATAGATTCCCTAATTTCTTTAATCGAAAGTTGCCAATTACTGTAACTATTTTCGATAAGAAATACTCTTTTGAAAGGTCTTAAAGTTTTAGATCTCTAAATACCTGCAGTAGATATTCCTATATATTTATTAGGTTAGTTTAAACATATCTTCTGCCCACATTTACCAAATACAATAATATAAATGATTTATTATTTGATTTATTTAAAGAATAGGATGAGGTAGCTAATCTACAAAATTGCTATTACTATGTTCATTTGATAAATTTTTATTAAAGTAATTCATAGTAAGAAATACATCTATATTTTATAATCCAAATATATCATATATTATTTTTATTTAATCCACCCAAAAAAATAAGTAATAATTTTACATCAAGCAATAAATCTATAAATTCCATTTTTATTGCTTTAATTAATTACATTTCTGACATAATTTACCTTATGCTATCTAATTAATAATTAGCTAAAATACTTAACGACAATTTGTGTTTACATGTAATAAATAACGAACCATAAAACTTACCCATAATGAGAAGTATCGCATTTTTATAAACCGATATCATTAGGAAGCAATAAGAACGATTAAACGATTGTGCATTTTTATTTTAATGTAAAATATCGTGGTTGTAAATTTCATTGCCTGCATCTGCCTCTAAACTATTTATTAAAAACTATAAATTTTAAATCTGAGCCAATTCGAATACACGATTAAAAAATATCGAGTAATTTGCGAGGCTGGCCGAGCGTATTTACGACCTTCAAGAATTACATCTAATTTATTATAATCTATAAATCCACCGTACCGGATCGCTTAATATAAGGATGTTTTAAAAATTCACAATTACCGGTTACTTTATAATATTGCCTTGCTATGCATACATCCATGTCTTGTATTATAAGAAAAATATTATTTAAACTAACTATGATATATAACTAATATCGTTAATATGGTTTTGGTAGTTATGGGGTTTCGTTTATTACTCAATTCAATTGTATAAATTATTAGGACTGGTAAAGTGCAGAGGTATATTTTTTTACATGTTACATGTTATACTGATATAGAAAGATGTCATCAAAGCCAAACTAATAAAAGTGTAAAATTCTGCCTATTTTATTGTCATTTCTATTTAAGAATAAATATTTGTTTAATAAGATAGTACAATCTTTTCTTGGAGAATAAAAAAAGAGATTTGAAGCAAATGCAACTAAGGCTTTCTTTTGACTGGTACATAAAGGTTAAAAACATTCAATCAAATTGACGTATAATTCCTACATTAGGGACAAAAACGCATGGATTTAAGGCAAAAGACACCTAAATATTGGTTACTGGAATGTATCTGCTTGGATGAGAGAAAAATGGATGGAAGTGGAAGCGTAAGAACGGCAAGAGAGTATTGTAAGGAGTGGGTACAACCCAATGTATAGAAGATGGCAAGTGTATGGAAGGGTGCCAGAGTATCTTTTGAAGGCAGAGTGGACAAGGTCCAAGAAAGTGACTCTGGCAAGAGCTAGATGTGGATCGGACGAAAGAGGAAGGAAGGTATGGATGGGGGAACGGTATGGTAGGTGTGCATTGTGCGAGAATGGAAGGGACACATGGAGCCATTTAGGGCAAGAGTGCAAGGAGGTGCGTGATGAATGGATAGGGGGAATAAAAAGGATAGGGGAATGGATGAGAGAGGATGGGGCGGGCGTAGAGATTGTGATAAGAGTGGGTTGGGAAAAAGAAATCCGAAGAAAGGGAGACTGAGATGAGAGGAAGAGAATTACAGTATAATGGTTTATTTGATGTATATATGTATATAGGTTTGTAGGTTTGTAAAGGATGCCAATACAGGTTTTTTTTTTATTGGTTACTGGTGCCGGTTTCTGTTCGATATGGGCGTCAGCAGAAGAATTTACAACTTCGAGGTACGAGTGAGTGGAAGATCATCTAGTATTTGTACATGGATACTTGTTCTATTTTTGCCCCCTCTTTTTCCTCTCCAATTATCATTGTTTTAGTCTGTCCTTTGTTCATTTTCATACTATATTTTTCTAATGTTTCGTTCTATATTTGTAAGTTTTGTTTAACTTATTTTGGTTCTTCGCAAAAGTCATCTATTTGTAGACTCCTTCAGACACTATCACTTTTTGGAGATTTTTGTACCCTATTGTCATGCCATTGCATAGTGTATTGCATTATTTTATTATTTCATCCATGTATATTATAAACAATTCCGGACTTAGTCCTCCTCCTTGCCGTAGCTCACATTTTATTGTAAATGGTTCTGTTCTCTTATTATTATATATTACCGCGTTTGAATTGTTCTTGTAGGTTTCCTTAATTATCCTAATTGTTTTTCCATCCACCCCTTTTTTGGTTAATGACTTCCATAATTTGTTTCTTGGTATTTTATCGTAGGCTTTCTCTAGGTCAATAAAAGCTAGGTATACTCTTCTTTTTTCCTGTAGCATCTTTTGTGACACTTGCCATGAATATGAGGTCCTGGATACTTCTTCCTGTTTTAAATCCACTTTGTGCTTCTTCTAGTGTCTTCTCCGTTACTGCTCTTATTCGTTTGTCTAATATCTGTTCTAGTATTTTCACGTTAGTGCATACTAACGTTACACCTCTGTAGTTGTCAAAATTCTTTCTGTCTCTTTGTTTGTGTATTGGTACAATTATCGTCATCTGCCAGTCTTTGGGTATCTCCTGTACTTCCCATATTTTGTTGTAGATTTTCACTCTCTGTTCCGTTTTCCTATTTTTTTAAAAATCATTTCTCCTGTTATTTCGTCTTGTCCTGGAGCTTTTCCGTTTTTAATTTTTTCCTATTATCTCCATTAGCTCTTCTACATTTGTTAGATTTTTGTTGTCATCTTCATTTTCTTCATTTTCATTTTCATAGTTTCTTTATAAGGTGTTATCTCTCTGTAATAGCTCTTAGAAATATTATTTCCATCTCTTCATGATTCCTTCCTCTTCGTTAATTAAATCCTCACTTTTGCTCTTAAAGCAGTTTGATTCTTGTGTTTGATTCCCCCTTAATGTCTTCATTTTTTTGTAGAACAGTTTCTGATTTCCCTTGCTATTTTGTTCTAGTTTTTCCCCAAAGTCCTCCCATTGTTTCTTCTTTGCCGTTATTACTAGTTCTTCCTCTTTCAACTTTATATTTTTCATAATTTTCAGTTGTCCTGTTGCCTATATAATTTTTCCATGTTATATTTTTTTTATTTGCTCTCTTACCTCTTCCGTTCACCATGCTGTTTGTTTATTTCTCCTGCTTCGGAATAAGCTATAAAATTTTGATAATTGATAGAAGTTGAATGTGAGAGCAAATACTGAATAACCCCCTTTTGATGTCTTTCATATTGTTGGTTAGATCGCAAAATTTTAAAAATCCATCACCACAACGTAACATTACTTATGTCTATTAAGCTTTAATTTTAAGAACCCAATTAAAAAACCAATGGTGTTAAATCACTCGATTCTTTCCAGTAAAACAAAAGAATTCACGGTTAATGTTTCATGCAGTCATTTAATTGTTTAATAAGCTATAAGGCATGCAGCACCCTCTTGTTGAAACCACATTTCGTCCACATTAATATCATTCAATTTAAGTATAATAAACTGTGTTATCGTTAAATGTATAGTTAAATGAAACCTTTAATCCAAAGTACGCACCAAATAGTGATAGATTAAAGATATATTTGTTCAAAAATCAGGCGCGAATATTTTGAACCCAATTTAGCAACTTTAACGATTAAGCCTATTAGCTGAAAATAGCGAGTAGGCTTTTATATCAATCAAATATCACTTTGGCCTCAGTAAGCACACCAATCCTCCAGTTGGACCTTCACACTGCAGGTAAAACCACCACCAATTTCGAAATGGACTTGCACCAACTGGATAAATTAATAAATGAGCTGGAAAATGCGAAAAGCAATTTGCAATAATAATAATTAAAAAAATCAACTTCATTTTTTCAGGAAGTATACACCGTAGAGAGCTCCTTGAAATTTGCAAAATTGGTAATGTGGCCATCACACTTTCCCTATATTTTTCTCGAAAACTATGAGGTTTATGCAATAAAGGTATTCCAAATAATTTGCTCAATTTTGAATTCTTTACAATGACTTGTTTTATTTAATTCCTATAGTTTATTAGCAAAAGGCAAAACAATGTCAAATTTTTTAAGTTAAAACCTTTTAATAAAAATTTTTCATTCTCTGTAACTTTTGTTTAAAAAGTTATGTCTTATTTTTCAAAATTTCTTAAATTTCATTTTTTTATTGAATCTATTAAATATTGCAATAATGTTATGTTTATTTACTTTTTACAATTTTGAATGAAAACCCTCGCTTTTGTTTTACTGATTGGAGTGTGGGTTAGAGGCCACCCACCCTACATGTACATCTTAACTTTAATAACTGATCGCCTCCAGGTTTGCAATAACTTTAAATACAAAATTTGAATAAAGGAAAATTGATAAAGAAAAATATTTGAGTGTGTAAATTAATAAAAAAATTTATACATGATACGTGGAAAGTCTTTAAATCAAGCTTAAATAAGATTAGCTATAGAAGGTTATTTATATTTACTTAAATTTGGATTATGCTTTATTTTTTTATTACATAAAAGGTTTTATTGTTTTTTTTTTGCAGCAAAATCATCAAAGATTAGTATTTATTATTATCATGTATATGTAGGTTGGGTGGGTGGCCTTTATCCCACCCTCCAATCAGTAAAATATAAGAGAGGGTTTTAATTAAAAGTTGTAAAATATAAATAGACACAAAATAATCACAATTTTTAGAGATTTGTTCATATAAATTTTTCAAATAATTTTTGATGATGTTTTACTGATTGGATATATAAATGGTCATTTATATTTAAACATAAATTTCGAAAATGCTTTATTTTTTATTACATACAAAGTTTTATTGTTTTTTTTTTTAGCAAAATCATCAACAATTAGTATTTAAAGATAAAATTAAGAGTTGTAAGGTTAACTTGCATTCGTTTTGGGATACCCTTTATTGTATCCTCAAATAGTAGGATTTTTTAAATAATAATAAACATCTATATTTACAGAAAAATAAATACATGCTATCTAACACAATAAAAAATGTTTTTATTTTTATCCGTTTAGCGGCCATCGACCCGCGAAAATATTTTAATCTACCTGATGAAGTCACTGTGTGGTGAAACATTGTTTTAATACAATATTAAAAACATTCAGAAACCCCATAGTGTGACAGTATTTCTTTAAGTGTTATTATGGAGTTTCGACAAGTAACAACCGAATCAATTCAATACTTTTTGATATAGTTAACTGGTTGATAATAAAAAGTTAAAGTTGTCAAAATTATAATAATAAGTAATTATTAATAATGAAGTGATACCAAAACGTGTTATTTGGAATATGAAAATAAATTACAGTACTAATGTATTATATTCAATGATTTCAATAATAAACTTTCAAATTTAAAGCTAATTTTAAATTTTTAACCCCAGGGAGAAAATTTAATTATTAAAAATAAAATAATTCAATATTAGTGCTTTTATACTGAAGAATTAGTATATTTAGTTAGAGCTAAAATATTTTTACATAGTTGTAGTAAAATATATACTGGATTAAAAATTATTTTTCATATTATTTGCTGCAAAAAACTTATTCCATATCAAATAATATAATTAATGATTTTAATGAGTTTGATTGACATAGATTACGCAAGATTTAATTTATTAATAGATTATTATAATTAAAAATGTAATTCTGAAGAATAACTATTAGTACTAAAGATATTTTTCTTTGTTTGCTTTTCAAAACGGTCTACTTCTTATGTCTAGCGTTTATTAAGTAAGAAAACAAATTCATACTTAAAACTCATGAAAGTAATACAAAAATAATGATGTAACTATCTTTAAGTTTATTATTTTTATTCTTGAAATATAATTGCCTTTCTCGTCTTATCAAAAAATACTACATTCCTCGAGAAAATTCTTCTGACTACGAGACGTAGATAGAATTGTTATTAAAATAAAATATTCAATTTCTTTTACTGTTTTGGCTATCATAATTGGTATAAGAATTATTCTGTTGACCTATGTCTTATTTGGTCTTCCTTTTCTTTTCCATTTTTCTGTCTTAGATATCCATGTCATTTCAATTGCTTCTTTTCTATTCTCTGTTTATGTATTTTACACTTAACCCTCATAATACCAAAAATGTTTAGTGTCAAGTAACACCGATATGGTAAACTATGACCACAAGGCTCTTTACCTGAAGAAGTTATGAAATTTGTGTGGGTATATTTAATTTTAGAAAGTTAAAAACTATTTAATGTAATGAATTGTTAACAAATTTTATAAACTTATTATTTTTTATAATAATGTATTTTTAAAAGTTTTTCATTTCTTTGGGTTGACATACAGAACAAACAAAATTATGTAATTACTACACATGAAGCGATTGCATCATGTCATAAATATTTGAATATTTTATGTCAACTTTTCTGGGACACTTCTAACACCTCCAACGTTTGAGTTTTCGAGGTTCTCGTGACTGAACCTGGGAAGCAAGTCTGGTTTATTTTTTCTAATTGTACCAACCAATGTAAGATCCTTCGTTTCTAATTCTCTTGTTAAACATACATACGTATACAACTGCCAAGTTTTACTATCACATGCTGCCCAAATGTTTATACCGTACTTTCCTGGTTTAGACGGTATTTACTGCTTAAATGGACATCTACCATCTGCGCAGCTGTTCATCTACTGCTATATTTTCATAAGACTTCAAAAAATGTTCGGATTGGTGATAGCTTATCTGAATCTCGATTCCTTCCTCTAGCTTCAGCATTATCAAAACGCAAACACTGAGATATTGTTGTATATATTCACTATTTGTTTTGAGTTATGTGAAGTAATAATCACTAATAAAATACGATTTGATTTTCTCTCTTCACTAATTTAATGAAGAAAGGAAATCAAATTGTGTTTTATTAGTGACATTGTTGTATCTTCAAAATTCCACAAATTTGTAATTCCTTCATTGTGAGCTTTATAAACTCATGCCAGTATTATCAACAGCCCAAACAATCTTAGCAACTCTTTGTGATCTACAGTTTGGCATGAATCTCTATGTGGCGTTTTTCTCAGCTTCATCACTTTCACTTTCTCTCTAATTCCAGCCATAATCACAGAGCATATGAGTAAAGCACGGAAGAAATAAACGCAGTAAAGAAAGGGGAAGTATCGTGTAACAAATATTTAGATGTCTGGGAACTACTGAAAAATTAAATGTGAACAAACTAAGGAATCCCGTCAAAAAGGTGCACATAAGCGTAGAATGCTTTAACAATTAGGTCACTTCATTTTGAAACTTTGTTTTTTTAGAAAACTAGTATGAAAGTAAGCAAATATTAGTTTATATATATATAAATAATATTTGGGGTCTCAGCAGACCCCAGTAGTATTAAATGCAACATTTTAAGCTTCTAGATACTCTATTTACTAAAATAAAATTCTACGTTGGTAAAATGTTAAAAATGTCCCCACATCAAAAGTATATTTTTCTAAAAATTTTAACAATTATCGTTACAAAGATCACATATCTTATATGGGGTGACGCCACGGTATTATAATGGTTAATACTCTCTTGAATTTGTAATTTTATACTATCTATCACTGTTGTTCATTTCACCGTTCTTAAGAATCTCAATTCAGTTTCTACTAGTTGTTATTGATAATAAGCGCTCAGCATCGAACTGTTTATATAAGCATAGAAAATGAAGTATGAACAAAGAATACAACGTATTATTTATATTGATATACTCTTCACGAAACCCAAAAAACAAACATCGATATTATAATTTTGTTTTTGCTTTAATACTTTTGTTCCATATGGTAAGCGTGGACCTATATTACTACTTTTTACAATATTACCTTTGGAGATTATTTTATTATTGCCCTAAAGCTATAGATTCTGTTTGCTCTTAATTCATTTCCTTCAATTAATTTAATTATGCATATATTAATATTTAACTGTAGTTATTTTTCATTGATACCAATATTTGTTCAAATATAACTTAAATATCTACTTTTCCTTCCTTTCATTCTTATATATAGTATGTTATCATTCCATCCCTTTCAATTGTAGTATGTCCAAAATTATTTTTATGGTTCCTTTTTCTTTGTTGACTCCGTTTTATTCTTTAATATATTTTCTTATTTTATACTTTTTACTTTGTTCTTTTTGATGTCATCATCTTTTCTGTATAATTTTCATTACGTTTCTATCCCTTCTATAATAGTTTCTGTTTCTAACTTCACTTATTATGTATGGAGTATTTTAATTTCTATTTTGCTCTTTCTTATAAAATGAGTCTTTTATTTGATATAATATCTTTAGATCAGATACCCCCCTTTCTTCTACATCAAATGATTTCAATTTAATATTTTTCCGCCTCCATCCGTTTTCTTTATTTTAGTTAGGTATGTACAGAATTTTGCTTTTTATTTATTTTATTATTTCATTGCAAGATAGTAAAATTGGTTTATATATTTAATATAAATAATGTAGATGTATCAAAGAGCTTAATTAATTCCACTTAGTCCTATCAGTAGTATATCTCAAATAGTAGTAATTTTATTACTATAGAATGCAAGTAAAAGTTTATGTATCATTTAACATAAATTTTTACAGTTTCTAGCGGCTAATCAAGGTTATCGAGTTTGGTATAATGGGTCGTAATAAAAACCTTACTATTTATATCCTTTTTAATCTTAAATACATAAAAAGTATTTGATTTATGGATGGTTCGCAACATCGCTTAACGGAATTCAGAGAAATGTAGTTTATTTCGCTTAATACTGTGTAAAAAGCAGTATTAGGTATATTTTTTCTTGGAAATCCATAAATCACATTATAGTGATGTCAGAAGGTGATTATCTGAAATATACTTAGTGATAATTATGAAGAAACCACTTGTAATTATTAGTACTCGCTGTTGTCGTATATACATATTTTTAAATTTATTTTTCCATAAGATTTCTAACTAATTTGAATTTACACTACTTGTATATTCCGAGCAAGTATCTCGTATAAAATATGTAAATATTTATTTCTTAACAAATGACCAACATTTTCATTACAAACCCAAACCGCGCCTCATAACCTTTCGTAATTAGGCATACCGTGCGCACTTCCTTTTCTACTTCATTTACTTATTTTTAATGGTCGTCATTATGATCCCTAGCCGAGGAATGTTAAAGTTGGCCGATTATCGGATAATTAAGCGCCTTCTCGTCTTTCTTGTCGGGACGTGAAGGCATAAAGAACCGAATTTATCAGCTCCCATATTTCCATTGGTACCACCTCCGGACCACCAACGTAGGTACCAACAGAATCGGCTTAGAAGTGCCGCTTTTAATTGATCCGCACTCGACAATCTTCCATAATTTACGTCCGGTCACGTGAAAATGACACTTTAATGACATCAAACCGCGAGATTACGCTCGGTTCTCTTCTGGGAATGTTTACTGCACTTCTGTGTCTGGTGGTATGTTTGCATGCCCGGCTACTAATCACAGGTTGTCCGGTTTAAAATTTTAATTGGATATATTTTGTATTTAATTATTTCCCGTATTTTCTTCAAAATTAATTAAAATAATATTTTGGTTGAAATAGTTGTGCGAATACAGAAACTGAGATGAATATAATTAAAATTTTAAAATTGCAAGTGCAACTGAATTAAAGTTACTAGACAGCGTAAAGTTAATATTTATGGAACAATATTTATTATTATAAGTAAGGAAATGTAAAATTATTTTAATAGGCAATTGTTTTATTTTATTATAATTTTATGTAATAAAAACAATAATACAAAGTATTTAATTTTTATCTATTAATATAGTAAATTGTAATTAAATTACTAATTTAACTATGCTCGTGCCTGAATCTTATTAACAATTAAAATATATTAATCTAAAAATTGAATACTAAATATCTAGGCTAAGTTCCTTTACTTTAAATTATTTTAAATATTGATGATATCATTTATTCAATATCTTATATTATTATGTTTATATTGCCTAATTAAAATACGTCAATGCTTTGTACGCATGACTAGATTACTAAACAAGCTATTCGATCAATCATTTAAGTTTTATCAATATTGGAGCAATTTATAATGGTCACCACTACTTTGTAATAAAATAAAATCTTGTAATCCATGTTATGTTGAGCAATTAATTATAACAATAATTAATAACCACCATATTCGATGGAGTTTTAGAGTGATAATAATGATCACCTTGTGGTAATTATTAAAAAATATAATTTTATAATTTCTATAAGCACTAATATTTTACGTATAAATTCGTTACATTTAATTGTTTATTATGATTAAATAAGTATTAATTTTTAATGGTTATTAATTATTCGAACTCTGCAATTTTATGAAGAGCATTAATTTCAATTCATACACAAGCCACGTTGTATAATCAAATTAATAACAAATTATATGTTTACGAGACAATTCAGAATAATTAATTACAAATTACAATGTCTACGTTCTTAATTAGATTATGGGCAGCAGAGTTTTGTTGCGCATGATTTACGTCCTTCCAGCGATCATAAATATGTATGCCTGGTCATGCCAGGCTACTGTTTTGGAGGTGAACCACTTTGAAATGTGAAAACCAATATGCGCTGATTAATTTGAGTTTCCTTGATATCCGCGATACGCAGTTTATCCTAAAAAAAAGTTATTTTGGCAATCATATGAAAAATCAGACGAAAATAGTTATGATTATTATTATATTATAAAGAGTAGTATAAAATAAAAGAGTTCTAATGAAACATAAAGAAACTGTGAATATATGAAATATAAAAGAAAAGCAACAGAATTTTAATAACAAAAGATACACGTAATTTATTGTTATTTTTAAAATAATTCATACAAAAATAGAAATATATGATTAGAGAATTGGTCGTCTTATATCTGCCAAACTCAAAAAAGAACAAAAAAACCAAGACATGAGTGGTTTATCGCCAGATATAATTAAATATCCCTTATCTTTCGCGATAAGCCATACATGTCATTAGCTTTTTTGTTTCTGCTGCTCACAAAACTCATCAATAAGTGTATTAGAGCAAATATATTCCAATGATCCTAATAATTATCTCTCCATCTCTATCATACATCTGGCTAACATCTTTGAACTGGTATCATGCAATGTCAAAATTATCTTGAGAGTAATGATTAACTTTGTAATGAACAGTTTGGTTTCAAACTTAAACTTGTGGATGATATTTTAGGAGGCCTGAAAGATACATTATATGTACTAAACAACTTGGAGTTCGAAAGCATTCGACTGTATTTGAATGAGACTTATATTCAGAAATGCCAGTCAAATGTGGGATTCTCCAAGGATCACATTTAGAACCCTTACTTTTTATATTATATACAAATGACTTTTCGTATGCAGTTGCTAATGATTACATGAATATAACACAATTTATAGATGACAATACGATTACAATCATGAATCAAGATATTAATAAAATAATCTTAAAAGAAAATAGATTTCGTGAGGAAGCTAAAAACTGGTTTGCTACTAATAATATGAGAATGAATGACAAGGCAACGGTTAGAATGATATTCTTCCTTAGAGAACATGCTCATTTATTATAGAGCCACATACAAAATATCTTAGGCTTTATAGAGATTGACACTTAAGATGGGATATATGTGAAACAGGTAGCCAATAAACTATTGTAAAAATATTTATTTGGTGTGCAATCTGGCACAATGTTTTTTACGTGGTGTAATTAAAACAGCATACTTTACACTTGTGTATTCTTATTTTTCATATGGTGTTTTTAGTATGAGGTCCCTCTGCAGCCGCAAGGAGAATATTCGAACTGTAAAGTAGAGGAATCCATTTCGCATTTTTACCTTTCAAGTCAATACATTTTTAAATGTTTGTTATGGGCAAAGAACAACAACATCAGTATTGGACGAGTAAGAATCATCTGATTAGACTCGAATACAACAGACTCTCAAAATCGCAAAATGAACCTAGTTATTACGCACCTAATTTCTTACCTTATCATATGAAAATACTTGACATCTTAGCATTAAAGACTTCATGATTTGTCATACATTTTAAATATGTTTCATATTATTACACTACGTATGACGAGAATGGAGGGTGGTGGGGGCACTCGCTCAGGTCCTAATGTTTTCAGTAACTAATCATTATATATACTAATAAGTATTAAAACAATGAGGCCAGTAGTCTTTAAACTATCGTCGATCAAGCAATTCAATCCGGAAGAAATTGTGTAGTATAGAGAAAATAGTGTTCCGCGCTATTATAAAGTTCTTTACCAACAAGGAAAAAGTGAAACCATATTGGAAGAGAGGTATACAAGTGGTACAACCGTTTTAAACGAGGCAGGGAATCAATTGAAGACGATTTACGACCTGGGCGGTCTGTTCGATAATCGAAAAATTATTAGTGGACGATACACGTTTGAAGAAAAAACAACTCGTAGAAATGGTTGAAGTTAACAGTCAAGGCAAGATGGGTATCTAGAATGCTCACACTACCCCAGAAACAGCAGCGCATCGAGTGTTTGCCTGTAATTTTGAACCAGTGTAATTAAGACAAGGATGTTTTTTTTTAGAGCGAATTGTTACTGGGGATGAATCTTTGGTCCTTCACTATGAACCTGAATCTAAGCAAGATTCCATGAAGTGGTATAAAAAGGTAAATAATGGGAATGCTCTTGGAGACACATAAGGAATTTTGTTGATTGATTATAAAGAAAAAGGTGTTTCTATAACCGGAGAATACTACGCTTCGATTTTAGAGCAAATAAAAGAAGCTATCAGAGAGAAAAGAAGAGAAAAATTAACTAAAGGTGTCCTGCTCTTGAACGACAATGCTTCTCTTCACAAGAGTCGAGTTGCGGTGGCTGCTTTGCATAAGCTGGGCTTCGATATGAATGATCCACCTTATAGCTCAGATTTGGCTCTTAGCGACTATTATCTCTTTCCAAATCTGTAAAAAGGGCTTTGTGGAAAGAATTATTCTACCTGTTAAGTTATTTCTATAATAAGATACTATTTTAAAGTTTTTTAAAAGTCTTTTGGAATCGCATTTTAATTTTAATATGAAACTTGTAAAGCCTTAGATATTAATGTTAATTTTAATTTTAAATAATTAGACTGGACAATATTTTTCATCCAATAACCACAAATGAAATTAAAACTCTTATGCAAAACATGCCTACAAAAAGAGCACAGGTATTGATGAAATATCGTCATAGTTAGTAAAACCATCAAGTGATTGTATTTCAGAACAGTTGTGATTTTTATTTAACGAGTCCATGCACACACAATTGAAATTTGTTGAAGTAATCCCTCTATATAAAAGCGGAAACCCAGAGGACGGGAGTGTAACTTCAGACCCATAAGTCTTATCTCAACATTTTCGAAAATATTTAGCTACACAAATTCAAGCATTTTTGAGTAAACATAATGTTTTATCACCTTGCCAACATGGTTTTATAAAAAAAACAAAAATTGTAACAAAGCCTTATATGAATTCACAAAACTTATACATTCATCTATAGAAGAAGAATAAATCTATTGTGGTATCCTATTTGACTTATCCAAAGCATTTGATTGTATTGATCACGAGTTATTATTATCAAAATTTCAAGATATAGGCTTGAGAGGAGTTGCACATAAGTTGCTAAAATCCTAAATTAACGGAAGGAAGCAAATAATAGAAATAAAAAGTGAAATAGGAATCGACAATCAAGAATCTTGGAAATAACAGGAGGGGTCCCACAAGGCAGTATTTTGGGTCCTATATTGTTCAACATTTATATAAATGACTTGTTTAAATTGAACGAAATAAATTATGTAAAAATTATAAATTACGCTGATGATACTAATATTTGTATTAATGGTAAAAATATGAATGAATTCTCCGACATCCCCTTAATCCTCTACACAATCCATCTAATCAGCTCCTATATGATACCACTTTAGTTATCCCTATCCTAGAACGCCTTCGATTCCTATCAAAAAAATTCTCCAAAAATCCTTTCAACTTCCATATATTATCCCAATATTGTCTTCCTAGAAACCCTAGTATAAACCCTAAATTTAAAAATCCCAATTCAACCATATTTGATTTCATTTCATCATTTCATCCTTTTACGCAATAACGACTGATGCCATATGACTGGACAGCACAAGGCAGAAAGACCTCTGGTCCATAGCCTTTTGACAAATTAATACATTAACAACTCATTCATTATTCATTATTCCAATGTAAATATGTACAAATATTTGTCAATAAATATATGTTATTACTACTACTACTATGAATAAATTGTGCCAAAATGCAGAACATACATTGGAACAAGTATTTAATTGGTTTGAGCAAAATAGATTAATAGTAAACAAAAATAAAACTAACTGTATCTTATTAAAAAAATAAAACTTCCAGTACTCCGCAGAACCTAATCTTTAGTAATTTTAATATGCCCCTAACACTCTCAGCCAGATTTTTGAGGCTCTTTATCGATGATAGATTAATCTATCATCTATTGCTAGAGCATTTAAATTACTTCACTAAAAATTTATGTAAAACCAGTTATATCCTACGCGTTTTAAAAGAATACGTCTCCTTTAGGATACTAAAAATGGTATATCAAGCTAATTTTGAAAAGGTATTACGTTTCGAGCTTATCCACTGGGGAAGGTCTACCAATATAAACCAAATATTCATCTTGTAGAAACGAACATTAAGAGCCATACTTGGATTAAAGCCTAATGAGTCATATAGAAATCTCTTCAAAAGAAATAATTCATCCTAGAAAATGTACTATTTATAAAGAACCAAAAACATCTTCAGAATAAAAACATGACCACACAGTCACCTAATACCAGTCATAAAAATAATTATCAATACCCAATCCACAAATATAGTTTTAGAGAAGAGTCCTCATTACACAAGTATGAAATTGTACAACACATTGCCAAATGAAGTAAAGATGATAAGTGACTCAAATATATTTATCGGGAAGTTATTGAAGTGAAGTCTCGAAGAATTTCTTAATTTTAAATATTAGTTATGTATTTACATATTTTTTTCTTTCTGTGACGCTTTTTCTTATATTATATGTACATATTATGTTCTCAAATATGGTATATTTTTGTAAGAATAACGGTTATAATTATTATTATTACAAATAAAAACACTGACTTTATTTAGTTTAGACTTCTAGTTTGATAATGACAATTTAAAATTGTCGAAACTATAGTCATTTAATAAAGTAAGTGTAATACAAAGTTAAAAAGTTTTTGATTTGTGAAGAATAATGTATAACGAAGTAGAAGCCTCCACCTTTAACAGTCTACGTCAAACTTGATTAATTATCGTTAATAAAAATACTCTTTACTCTTTCTTTTCTAAAAGAAAGAAAATGGCGTTAATATTAAACACTAAAGGACAGGATAATAAACACCCATTTACCCTACATATGCATGTTAATATAAACCACCACTTTGTTTTATTTTGTTTTTGACATTTTCAACTACACCGATATGTTTTTCAGAAGCTAGACCAGAAACCGCGCCAAGAGTTACTTATCTGGACATAAACGAATGACCTTTTATGATACAAATACGTCCTGTACCTGTAACATGTAAAATTCCACAAGGGTCTCACCTGGGACCATTACTGGTTGTACACACAAAAATATTTCGTAAATGTAGAGATCACCAGGAAGATTTATCAATACATACAAAATATCTCGGACTCTATATTGACAATAAGCTAAGATGGGATGTACATGTTGACAATTTGGCAATTAAACTTAACAAAAATATTTATCTATTACGAAATTTAACCAAACGTCTATCATTTGACGTCATAAAAACAGCATATTTCTCTGTAGTACATTCACATATATCATATGGTGTTCTCTTATGGGGATATTCTGCGGCAGCACAGAGAATATTATCTTTGCAAAGGCGAGCCGTTAGAGTTATTTACGGTTTGAACTATAGGGAAGACTGCAGATACACATTCAGTAGTGCAAGAATACTAACCTCTATATCATGAATTGTTTAATATGGGCAAAAAAAATCAAACGCATTATATTTCATCAAATGAAGTACATGATTACAATACACTTAGTAATGATTTTTTGAGACCAAAGCATAGCAGACTATCAAAATGGACCACGATATTATGCTCCAAAACTTTATAATTTATTACCAGGTCATATAAAAACACTTAACATTAAATTATTTAAATGTAGGATAAAACAGTGTTTACTCGGCAAATCATTTTATAGCACTGATGAGTTTTTAACAAACCAACATAGCTTTTAAATATGTGTGTTTAGTTGTAAATTTTAAATGTAGCTTCACTAGATATTCTTATGTATTTATTTAATCATTTACTACCTTTCGGAGTAGGGCGCATTCTTATGTAACACTTCTTTAACATGTTTTATGTCTGAATGTAGGTATTTATGTTAGAAATTTAAAGTTTTGTGTTAATAATTTATTTATAATTCTAGCATGTATATCGTTAATTATTTTAAAGTGTTAATTTTAAGTATTTTATGTATGTAAAGATATGACTGGTGTAAACAATGAACTTGTACCAGCACAATAAATTTATTATTATTATTATTTTATTTCTAACTGTTTTAACAGTTTTTAAACTACAGGGTGCAGCAGCATAACTTCCTTTTTAAAATAATCGCATTCAGTCCGTTGATGTCGTAACGGAGCGCTAGTGGTCTGGTTCGAGACTTTGTTACGTTTCGATTTCTTGAAGTCGTTCCTAAGGACGCTATTTTTTTAGTGATGAAGCCCATTTTTAGTTGTGAGGATTCATCAACAAACAAGACATACGCTACTGGGCTATCATCAGTCTTCGAGAATTGCATCAAAGGCCATTGCATTTACATTAACTCACAATGTGATGTGCAATTTCCTCAGCAGGAATTATTGGTCCTTGGTTCTACAAGGAAAATGAAGTCGCAGTGACAGTGAATTCGGTATGTAAACATGTTACAGGAATGTTTTCTTCCATGGCTAGATGAGTTGGACTTAGGGGACATTTGGTTCCAACAAGACGGAGCAACGGTTCACACTTCAAGAGCATCAATGGCTAATTTGAGGGAACACTTCTCAGAGTGCCTAATCTTAATTTAGGACCACTCTTCTCCGGTCTTCTCTTTTTTCTATGGAGTTTTTTGAAATCCCGTGTTTATGTGATCCGTCCAAGGACCCTACAATATTTGAAGACCAACATCTACATAACCCCTTCATGAAAAACGCCAGAAATCGGTTTACTTAATGCACGGAGAATGGGGGACGTTATCTACCTGATTTGATCTTCAATTATACACTATAAAAAACAAATAAACATTTTCTGATTCATACAATAGGTTTTATTCAGTTTTGAAAAAAAGAAGTTATGTTGCCCTGTATATGAATTTCGAAAAATATAATTTTCTAGATTCTTAAAAATAATTATGAAAAGACAATAAAATTCATGAATTCATACAACAATAGTTTAAAATAATATTAAAAAAAAAGTAGCAGTAGTGTTTGGCTACCATTGATCCTTACGCTATTTTTGTCTTGTTATGTATAAATGAGCTTGTTACTTTAAAGGATCGCCACGGTCATTAATTGACTCCTAATAGTGAAAGGTACAGGTCACTCATCCAATTGTTGACTATTCTATATATATACATCTGTATTAACAAATATGTACATTATTTAAATAATAAATAAATGATGAATTAGGTGTTATTATGTTAATCTGTCAAAAGGATATCGACCAGAGGTCTTTCTGCCTTGTTTTGTCTAGTCATATAGCGTCAGTCTTTAGTGAGTAGATGTATGAAGTGATGAAATGAAATCGAAAATGGTAGAATGTGGGTTTTTAAATTTAGGGATTATGTTAGGGTTTCTAGGAAGACAGTAGAGGGATAATATATGAAAGTTGAAAGGATTTTTGGAGAATTTTTCTGATAGGTATCGAAGGCGTTCTTGAATGGGGATAACTAAGGATGTATCATAGAGGAGTTGGTTGGAAGGATTATGTAAAGGATTTAGAGGATGCCGAAGTTTTGTTGGGGTACGGAGGGATGCTCGCTCGCTAACTTGAATATTACGGGAAGTTGCGTTGCTGGGATGACTATTCTATTATTCTGTTTTCACCGTATATAATAAAGGAGACGTAGTTGTTGAAATTATTTAAGTTGTAATTTCAGACAAACTCTTACAGCCATTAATAACTTCCTTTTAGCCTGTTATTTATCAATAAGATAAATAAGTGATTAACATAACACGTTGTTTTTGGTCTATATCTCGTTCAGGTAATCGTATAAAATTGCATTTAAAATTCTTAAATTTTAGACGCTTTCATTTTGTGGTACGTTTTCAATAACACTTAACATCTAGATACCGCTTTTATCGATATAATGATATAAGATAAGTACCGGCCATGATGGTGACACGCCTCCCAACGTTGCTTTCGAAAAAGTACGCAGACCCAAAATCTGTACCAAACCATTACCATTTGCATTAATGAACGCATTTTGTATCTTTGGATGCGCTGCTCAATTGCGTTATTTACCGTGCTGATTTTGGCATTATCAGATTAACAGATTTAATATATGCTAACTAGTTACACAGAGTCTTAAGATTCTTGACACCCGTTTGACACATTTTAAAGATTTGTAAAGAAACCACGAACAACTATTAAGATAATTTTTTTTTCCGCTTGAAAAATAAAGAGATTTACAAAATATTGTATTTAAGAATATGAAACTAATTAAATTAATGTAATTTATAACGAAAAATGTCTTAATAAACCTGAAGTTATTTGTTTTGCATCTTGCCTATCGACCGTAGGTCTCTCAGCCTTCACATAATACCGCAGATATGTGTTTTACTTCTTAATTATAAATAAAAAATACAAAAAATCATTAAGAATTAATTGCGCGTCTCATAAGTAAATCATGGACTAGATTTTTTGCTATCATAACTAAACATGCAGTAGTTCCTCCGGGCTCTAACCTAGGCCAAATTTTATTATATCTCTGGTAAGCTAGCTATATTAAATTAACTAAATGTGTCTTTTCTCTATTACTTTAGATGTTGTCTTCTGTATATACTACTATGTTTGAATCATAATATGAATTATATTTTATAGTATCTCAAAACACTCAGATAAGCTAAGTTAAAGAACACTCTCTTGAGAAAATTGTGATACCAAAAAAAAAATATAATTAATATAGTTTCAGTTCGGTTCCGCGGTTTTGCTTTACGCAGATGATATTAAAATTTATAGACCTATTGAATCTGTTATTGATTGTGAAATCCTGCAAAATGATTTGTTTGTAATAAGCGAATGGTGTTCTAAAAATTCATTGTATCTTAACCTAACTAAATGTAAGTGCATGTCATTTTCGCGCAAGAAATCATTTATTATTTATAATTATACTTCCAATAATGTTCAGTTTGAGAGATGTAATACTATTCGCGATCTCGGTATTACATTTGATTCACGCTTATCATTCAATGTTCATATAAGTAATATTTGTAATGATGCTATGAAATTACTTGGATTTATTCACCGAATTTGTAAAGATTTTAAAAACTCTGATGTATTGATTAAACTATATTATGCCTTTGTCCGATCAAAACTAGAATTTGCGGCAATCGTTTGGTCACCTTGCTACCACGTTCATATAAAAAGCATCGAAAATGTACAAAAAAGGTTAGTTAAATTATTATATTTTCGCGCTAATGGGATTTATCCCGATCATAATATGGGATATGCGAATTTACTTGAGCTATTTAATATTAAACCTCTTGTAAATGGTTTAATTGATGATCCTAATATCTTAGGACGCCTAGCATTCAACGTTCCAAGAGTATCCGCTCGTTATAGTTTAGCTTTTAACTATACGTTATCTAACACGAAAGCTCATTTCAACTCTCCGATAAACAGAATTATTCGTCTTTATAATAGTGTCCATCATAGCATAGACATTTATAATGAACCTTTGGTAAATTTCTTACGTTACTTAACCGAGTTCTTATAGTAGATGCCACTCTGTAAATACTTTAATAATTTAATTAATTATTTAATTAATAATTGTTTCTTTATTGTATAATTGTATTTTTATTTCTTATTTTTGTAATTAATCTATTAATTAATGTAAAATTTCCCTGTAATTGGATATTTTGTATGTCTGTTGGGAAATAAATTATTATTATTATTATTTTTATTATTATTATTACTATTTTTTTTTGTTAACTTAATTTATTGCTTTTATTGGAAATGTGATTATTTTATTTTGCAAATAAAGACAATTTATTATTATTAAAATAGTCAATAAATGTCAATTTACAAATTCCCATCAAATGATCACTTCCACACAGGAAAGGTGTATTTAATCCATCAGATAATGGTTTTCAATTAAGCCCAGTTACACCTTTTCGCCAATAAATTACAATTTTAATATATGGCGTGCATTTTTCTACAATAAAGCCGCAGAAAAATGGCCGACCAGTGTTCAAGATTTATCGGCGTGTAATTGCGGCTGTTTCCTGCGCGTCCACAATTAATAGCCGACCTGCAACTAAAATTAATTATAACGCCATTAATGCAAGTTTATTATAACAAATTGCGGCCGACCTTTGAATTCTCGGCCGCACACATCACAAAAAAAATGTTTAAATCTAATAGAATTTTAAAATTACAGAGCTAGCAGCTATAATAAAATAACCAATAAAGTTTGAATATTAAAAATACTAAGCTTTTTATTTCGCTGTTCTTATTTTTTCTTCGACTAGTTTTATTCTCAAAAAATATATACAAAAAATACAAGTGTTTATACTAAATTATTAAATTAAATTTTTTAAAGATTATTTGACAAATACATTAAAAGTAAAGCTTTGATAGTTGTGCTATTTTAACAGACAAATTACTTTTGTATAATTCAATATCTATCGTGGTATTATCCATGGAAGTAGTTGTTTTATAGTCATAATAACTCATTGCTATAGATTTGTGGAATGATTTTCGTATTGTTTAGATAATTACAATACGTTATTAATTCGTATATTTTACTGACACATATAGTAATCGTAATTTATTTAACATCTGGAGACATGAATTCATAACTTTCCTCTATTTCAACGGAGCTATAAAAAAACCGTCATATAAATGATGAATGAGGAAAGTTGGTAAGATATGATCGCATGGGAAATGAACGTTCCACATTTATTTTTTCAAACGTCTCTAACTATTGAACCGGTGAACAAGTCTGAGCCAAAGAAGTTAAAGTTTAATTGAAATTCCGTATTATGGTGAATTGATTGATACGTGCCGCACAGCGTTCGCCATTAATCTAATTTGTCATTACAGTCATGTCTCCAACAAAGAGGAACGGCCCTTTGTTGTGTCATGCGGAGCATAAACTTTTGAGTGATATCGCTCTTCTAGAAATCCTATCAAAGGAATATATACATCTATAGCTGTTTGTCGTTATAATACCATTAAGTGGATACAATTGAACAGTAATGCTTTTAAGACAATTGTTTGCATAATATTACCAATGTGCACACACTTCGATCTAAAAAATTTAATTTTTAAATTTCTAATTTACTTATACAATAAAACAAAAACATTATAACACATAAACTATATTCCTTCAAATTTTAAATGGTTTATTAAATTTCGTAGAGTATAAATATTCTTTCATAAATGTCAATTAATGTTTGTAACAACTAAATTACAACAAATTACAATATAAATTTACATATTCCTCATTGACATTTAGATTTATGATAATAATATTAACCATCAGCACAGTGACTCCTAATTAATATTCATTATTAATTAATTACTCATAAATCCCAGTCGTACATATGCAAGTAAAATACAAATGGAAGAAATTTAAAAATTGATTGTAGTAATAATTCCTTTCATTAACTATTATGATGAATAGCATTTCTCGTTTAAATTTTTAATTCTTTTAAAGTCCGTATATCTTTCTTAAGGGCCATAAAAATGCTCGGAACCATACACCCCATTTTCAGGTATTTTCGGATAAGCTTAGGAAAGTAAAATTATAGTGCGCTATAAATATGATCCAAAGCTGAATTAATGCGCCGTAAATACTTAAAGCCCGTGTAGGTAAAGTATTCGATATATTTAGTAGATACAAACTTATCATATTAATGTCCGGCGCGTTTGCATACAGGAACAATTATGACACTATTTATAAGAGGGATGGTTGATTTTATAAGAGTTTGCATCCGTAATTTATTGCGGAGGTATAAAAATGTCGGTTATAGTCTTATGAATATGCAAATGGTTATAAAACTATAATTTTGTGACATTTCTGATTTTTACCATCCGTTTTTATTATAATTACAAAATCTTTATTAGTGATTAATGGAAAGAGGAGTGTTAATGTAATTTTATTATTATTATTAATTATTATTATATTAATATGTAATTAAGGAAAGTAGCTCGCAAACATTTTCATATTCGAAATATTTTTAGAAATATTCTTTTAAATTATAAAGTTGATGTTCATCGTATAAAATATGATAAAAATACATACACAGAAAAACTTTGAATTGAATATATATATATATATATATATATATATATATAACTGTTAGCTATTGTTACATGGCTGAAATCACATTTAGCAAAATATAAGTTTTAAAGGCATAGCTGCACTGAGGATCTGTGATAACAGTTATATAATTCAAGGCCTGGCGGTGCTTTGGTACTAGGAGTAGTGGTTTTAACTGTTAGCCGATAGTTCTTACATAATTATATGAGTGCGGTTCAGTAATGGTCGGAAAATTAATTTTTTATACAACATTAAAAATTAAAATATGTACTTAGTAACAATTAATATTTTGCCTAAGCAAAATTTTCAAGGAAAACTATGAGCAAATTATAATATAAATATGTACATAATAATTACGATAATTACCACAATAGTCATTAAGCCATAGATTAATGTAAGTTTAAATCTATTCCAAATAGTTTCAGAATAATTTAATTAAAACAGTTCTTAACTATTGCAATATATGCAATAAAGTAAAACACCATTATAAATAAAAAGACTTACATAATAAATAATAGTTGGTCATTTTATATCAAAAAAGGGTCAACCATTAGCAAACGATTAACTCAATCAAATGTAGAATTATAATATTAATCATTATTTCTCAATCCAATTACAAATTAAATTTAGAACAAGTGAAAAGTTTAATTGAAAAAAGTAGCTTAAAATATGTTTTTCACACACTGAATAGAAATAACTTATATTTCTGCATCCAAAATCGTTGATAAAAGTAACACTTTTCCGCATAGCAACACTTTTCCGCATAGCAACACTTTTTCGCATGGATACACTTTTTCGCACTACTTTTATTTACTATTAATCAATGTCAATGTCAGTTACATACATGGAGTAATATATACAACACACGTACTATCGGTAACTATAACCTTATTTTTCTATGTCAGTGTCAAAAATAAAATCACAAACACCTTTATAATTGATGTTATATGCAGTATGTGAAAAAATAGTGTGTACAACTCGTTGGAAATGCACTTTTCCGCACTCGAGTAGGAACTTGATGCAACCAACATCTTACTCTCGTGCGGAAAAGCGTAACATTTCCACACTTGTTGTACAAATAACTATTTGTATTGATTAATGCTTTAGTACGAGATTTGCTCTTTTTCATAAATTATGACGATATTCTGTGCTTATATTACTTCTCAAAAATTCTAATATTAACGTTTATTAATTTTAAATATAATACGCATAAGAAAATAACTCATTCTAAAATAAAATACATTGTTTGATTAATAAAGGGACTCGTGAAACTATATCTGTGTATTAATTATAGCAAGGAAGCTTAGACCGCATTTATTATTTATCTAAATGATTTTAAAAAATTCCAAATACCTTTTACCTTTCAGTGTCGGCTTTTAAATTACATTACATTTGAAAAGAGATGTATATTTATAATTGTTACTTTTCTTTTAATTATTGTGTTAGTTTATTTTTGCTTCTGGTTAGTTTTATTTAGCTCATCCCATATAATCTCTAGAATTTCGGCTGTTTTTCTTGCTTATGCTCTCCAAGATTTTTTGGGTTTCACTCTTTTTCTCTTTTCTCGTTCCCTCGTTTCATAAACTTTATTTACTATTCTTTGTTGTCCCATCCCATTTACATGTTCTAACCATCTTAACTGGCTCTGTTGTGTAGTTGTCTTATCTATCTTATCTTATCCTGTGCAACTTTGTTTTATTTTGTATTTTTCTCAGGAATCTCATTTCCATGGCTGTTATACTGCTCATTTGAGCCTTCGTTGTTATCCATGATTTACTTCCGTATGTCAATATGGGTTTCATTATTCAATTAATTACTTCTAATTTAATCCTCTCCGTTATTTTTTTTTTCCTAGTATATAATGCTTTATTGTATTAAATAGCCTACCTGCTTTTTTTATTCGTTCATTTATTTCGTCTTCCAGGATTCCCTTGCTGTTTATTATGGTTCCTAGGTAATTGTATTTCTGCACTTGTTCTAATGAGTCTCATTAATAAGATGTATGCATTTTTCCAACTGTGCTTATAATGTTTATGTCTCTATAATTTTTGCTGTCTTTATGTCCCCCGCTTTATGTATCGGTATAATAATCCCTATTCTCCAAACTCTAGGTGTCTTATTTTTTCTCATTATGTAATTCATGAGATCTAGTAGTTCCTGTCTTTTTCATCTAGATATTTTATCATTTCTCTGGCTCTCCCGTCGTGTCCGCATGCTTTTCCGTTTCTTATATGTTTACAATTTTCCTTAAGTTCCTCCATTCTTATATCTTTTAGGTTAGTTCCTCTTATCACTGCCTTCTGCCCCTTTCATTTCTCTTTTTCTTTCTTGTCTCCTTTTAGCATCTTCTCAAAATCCATCTGCTCATTATGTCGTCTTCTTTGATTAGTATGTTTTCTTTTTTATCTTTTATATTCCTCAATATTTTGGCTCTAGGTTTTCTTATTTGTTTTATTGCTCCATAGAATCGTTTTTGATTGTGCCTTTGCTAGATTGTGCTCTAATTCTTCCCATTTGCTGCTTTTACTTTCTATTACAAGTTGTTTTACTTTTCGTCTTTCTTCCTTGTATTCCTCATAGGATTTTGTGTCTCTCTTTCTTAAATATTACTTCCATTTGTTTTTCTTTGTCTTGACTGCTATTTGTATTTCCTTGTTACATGATGCTGTCATTCTTCTTTCATAGTTTCCAATTTTTGCTATTCCGTAGGCCATTTGTGCTGCTTGTTTTACCCTTTTTTGAAATTTTCCCATCTTGTTTCTATATCCTCCACCTTGTCTTTTGTATTACGGTTTTCATCTAGTTTATCATGCTATATTGTTCTTATGCTTTCTTCTTTTAATTTATATGCTTTAATTTTTCTAATTTCTTAATTTAAAGAAAATTTTTTTTTTGGTTTATTATCATTTTCTTTCTTGCAGGTAGTTTCATTCTTACTAGGTAGTGGTCGCTACCCAGTTTTGATCCTCTTTTTACTGATTCATCTGTTACTTCATTCCATATATTTTTACTTACTAGAAAGTAGTCGATAATCGATTTTGCTCTTCTGTTGTGTATTTCCCTAGTATATCTTTTTTCCTGAATTTTGTATTTGTGATTATCTTTTCGTTTTCTATACATAGTTCTATTATTCTTTTTCTGTGGTCGTTCCTTGTATTTTCCCCTTCTGTCGCTATTGTAATATTGTGTCTTATTTCGTCAATTTCCTTTTCATATATTAGATTAATCTAAAATTACCTAAATGATATATTAGATTAATATCCATACCCAAAGACATTAACCACTATGCTGATAATGCAATAACTACCCATTTGGTCAATCATACGTGGGTATTACTAGTAACAATACCGGGCGTATCTAAATGAATATCGGGGTTTTAACGCTTCATAAAATCACTTATACCTGAAAGCTTACAAGTATTCAACGCACCTTTCATTACAAGTGTTTAATGCACCTTTTATCACGCGGCACTTATCAAGTCGATAGACCAGTTATTCCCAAACTTCGTTTAGTTTTTGTGATGTAATTATTGCAACAGCAACCTCAATCATGTTGCTGAATTCGTGACTAGCCTTTCGAACTGATTTCGTCGTGCTATGTATGATAGATTCTCCCAATTGCTCAGCACTTTTCAAAAACATTTGGTCGTTCCATACTCTTTCCTTTGTAAAGGCAGCCGGTATTTTCAAAGTGATGATACCATCTACAGATGTTATTATGCAGAACATAAGAGCTTTCTGTTTACTTCGCAATTTTTGCTACTAGCGCCCTCTAGCGCATGCACGCACCAACAAACATAACTGTTTGATTATTGATTATGATTTTAAGTTTTACGTAGTAAGTACTATAAAGTGTTAAACCCTAATATTTATTCATTTAGAAACACTAGGTATTATGAAAACTATTCAGGATTAGTTTACACAGAATAGATTAATTACTAGATTAAAACAGTGCCGAATTTCTTGAAAGTATTATTGAACACTTATTTATTTATTTATTATTTTGTATCGAAGCCTATGGTTTAAAAAATCTGGTTAAAACTATCAATTAAAGAAAATATTATAAAAATGTTTTACTATGCCCAGTATTACTTGGAGCATGGTATTGTATTATATTTTAGGGTAGCAGTCCCACTCAGTATTAGTAACTTTAAATGTAAAGGTGTATTTAAGAGATTTGGTATATTTACCAAACGCAAATGCCGAAAAGTGCAACGAATACAGGCTACTGAGCCACATCCTGAAAGTAGTCCTCAGAATAATTCATTCTAGAATAAGAACTAAGTTAAAACAAAACATAAAGAATGCCCAGATCGGCTTTAGACGTGGTTATGGAACTCGAGAAACTATCTTTGTAATGCAAGTCCTGGTCCAGAAATGTTTGGATTCGCAAAAACCGTCTATGGATGTTTTATTGATTACGTTTGATAATGTCAATCATAAAGTACTAAAGCTACTAGAACCTTAAGTTTTATATTTGCCGTTCGCTCCCCGCAGAGCTCTTAGATTATTTGAATATCTTTGTTATATATCCAAATAATCTAAGAGCTATGCGGGGAGCAAATGGCAAATATAAAACTTGACGATAAAATAGGACAAAACAACAAAATACAACTTATATACACATCTTCTTCGAAAAACATAAACAAAAATTGCATCAAAATAAACAGAACACAAATCAGTCATCTCCGTTATGAGGAGGGTATAGTGATGCTCGCGGACCACATAGAAGATCTATCTATAATGTTGGACAAGGTAAACACGGTGAGCGAAAAAATTGGACTGATAATAAACAGAAAGATCCGTAAAAATATCATCAATGAAATGGCATTACAGACGCATTCTAAGAATATCATGAGTGGACAAAGTACTAAATCTTCAAGTACTAAAAAGGATGAAGAAAGGACTGGAATTACTAATAACAACAAATAAGAGGAAAGTAGCCTATTTAAGACACATACTAAGTAACGATAAATGCACATTGTTACAGCAAATTGTAGAATAAATTAATATTAATAATTATCACATACTCTAGTTGATACTCACAACTCCAGATAATCTATAGTTGTATTACTTTTTACAATTGTCTTTCAATAGTCTTAAAACCTGTGAAAACATTTAGTAAAATAAGGTTCGTGATATATAAACCAATGTTTATACACAAAAAGTTATTTCTTAAGAAACGCAAAGTCAGACTAAAAGATGCCAATCGTACTGTGAATTCTATAATTGAAGACGTTTTGTACAGCGTCCAAGAAAACTTGACCAATATCACAACCATCGTAAATATAGATCGACGATTAGTTTTCCAATATTTAGACAAAAAAGATACTATTTATACTAACTATTTCTAGGATCAATTTTTTTTACTATGTTAGTCATCGGATAAACTTCTGCAATTTGTAATTTCTGAAAATTTGCAAGAACAGAAAATAATAATTATATAAATAAATGTACTTTCAAAAATAATGTTCATTATATGTGTAAATTAACATGCGATCATTGCAAGAGAGTGTATTTGGGTCAACCTGGCCGTAATTTGAAGCCCAGGCTGAGAGAACATTTATACTCCTTTCAACAAAAACAAATTGATAAGTCGTTTGATTCAATACAATCATTCTTTTGACGAGGATGAACTTTCAGTCATTCATTTGGTCGTAAAATGGACCTCTACTAATCAACGATCAAGTGTACCTTAAATACACCGCCATCTTTAACGCCATTAAACCGTGTTTATTTTAACGCCCCTTTTACTTACGGTTTGAAAATGATACGGTAATGTATTGAAAGTATAATCACCAAATATAAAAATTCAGTTCAGTGTTTAATTTATGATTTGTTTGTTTTTGAAATAATTAAAGAACATTCCTGTTAAACAAAATAATAGGCTTTTTTGACAATCGAAAGAATCATATTACATAACATCATTTTCGATCCAATCATAACTTTAACACATGGTGAATTGTGTTAACGTTTTGAAAAAGGTTTTAATTAACATTACATAACAAAGATATCAATTTGTAGGTTAAATCTATGAGAATAATAATTTACCTTGTTTACAAAAAAAAACATCGCCTGATAAAAATATCTACATCTAATGTCAACACTGAATTAATTTCAATCCAAAAAGGTCAATGCAGTTGTATAAAATAAATATGTGACTACGTATTCGCTTATATCAAGTAACAAACTACCTACATATAAACCATAAAGGCTTTCTACTTTTAAAAATACACTTAATGCCCATGTAGATACACTTTGATCGCACCGATAATAAATGTTTGCTGGCTTAATTATCACAGTATATTAATTATCAGGTGCTTAAAATTTGCACTTATAGAAAGGCGGCTTTGCGCGTAAAGGCAATCACCAATTACCTCACCGTTGGGAAAATTGTTTTCACTATCTGCTAAATGCGCGGCAATTCCCCACATACAACAATAAATATTGTTGTGGGTTGTATATTTTATTGTGGCGAAATGATAAATAAATGTTGCGTTGAATTTAATATCGATATTGCGTTAGATATTTTAATTTGAATATGTAGGTGCAGATTTTATAATGGTTAAAACCGTAGCGAAAGGATAGCATTTTCATTTATAAAACTAAATTAATTCTACTAAGTAAAAGTTAAATCTGATTAACTACTTCATTGAATTTTATTGTATCTATGAAGAAAGTAGTTTTACAATAACCTAAACATAATTTGTATGAGGAATTTCACTATATCTATGAAGTAAATATTTTTATTGAGAAACATAATAATAACTTAATCGTCATTTCTATTTGGAAATATTACTTAGTGTTACTTCGGTTTAGTGTAAAATGAGTCTAAATTATTTTACCATATTTTATGGACAGACAAAAAAACGAAGAAATACCATTTGATCTCTGTTTACTTAAACTACCGTACACAGTCATTTGTATAGACTTAAATTACTCTCCGAATTTGATGTGCGAAACACCACTAATGGATTTGAAAACAAAAATAATACTTATTATAATTATTATTATTATTCATCTTCCTGACGAAGCCACTGTGTGGTGAAACATAGTCGGAGAATAATAAAAACATTTTTGAAACCATATACTGTATCAGTATTTTATTAAGTGAAACTTATTGTTTGTTAAATAAACGACGGACCTCTTTCGAATTTTAGATTTCATTGGCGTAGTGGAAATGACAAGACGGAATTAATAATATGCATAAAACACTGTTTTAATACAATGTGTTTGAACGATTAATGACTAGTATTAACTGATTTACTCATTCATGTTTAAATCAAAGAACATTTTAATAAAAACTTATCAAATAACTTTCGCTTAATTCCCCTATTACTTAATTAATCAATTTAATTTTAACAATAGATTTTAATTAAAGAAAAAAATAACAATAAAAGCGGATATTTCTGAATTCTGAAGCAATAATTAAGAACTTGGTCGCCGTTTTTACTGCTAAGAAACGAGAATGGAAAATTGCGTTACAAGTAATAACCATTAATGGCCGGTGTTGCGTTACAGATTATTATTCCGATAATTGGACATTCTGAGCGCTAAAAGTAAATTATGGGTTCCTAAAAAATGTAGTTAATTGCTTATTAAAAGGACATTAAACTGATTTTAATGTTTGAACTTTACGAACCTTTTACTTTTCATATGAATAATAAAATAATTCACAATTTAGTGTTTAGCATACATAAAACCACTAAATTTCATATGAAAATTTTTGAATTTACATTATTTAAACTGATTAAGGTTGGAGGCATTAACTTCGTGATTCACTTTAATCAATAAAAATAAAAACAGTTTTATTTAATTAATATCACCTGTTTGTTTGAATATTATATTTAAAATAAAATGTAATGAAAAATGATTGTTATTAAAAAATAAAAAAAAAGGTTGAAAAAAGAAATAAATAAAATCTTTGTTAATATGTAACACCAAACAAAAAACAAAAAAATAAAAAGAACTTCCTTGTTGTAACGATCGCCACTATTATCTTTATTATGTAACACCGAAATTATTGTAAGAATGATCTAGAATGGCGTACGAGGGTGGATCAAATACAAACCAGTATTTTTTATATATCGGTCGCTGAAGTGTTATGCGCGGTACCAGTGGACCTATTTACTCTATCAGAAAATAATATAAATTACAATTGCATCAAATCCTTTAATTTCTTGCCATATAATATCAAAACAATAGAAAACAGAAATAAATTTAAAAATACATTATTTGATTTCTTCTTATACAGCATAAATGAATACTTCTCATAATTTTCCTTAAATTATATACCGTGTGTCCCGTTTGAAGACGCATCATAGGGAATTCCCATGTAAAATTTTCAATTGCAGTTTGTATCTCTATTATTGAACGAAAATTATCAAAATAAAATTAGAATGATTCCTTGATCTACTACGATTATTTTGGAGGTTTTATTTTTGGTTCATCTTTAGTTTTATTCGAAATATAGCTTAAAAAGTGCGAAGAAATATTCGATAATAAAATCCTCAAAATAGTAGTTGCTATGAAATGTCAGTGTCATCTAAATTGATTAAGCCACAAACAAATAATTCAATTCAAAATAAGTGCTTATACCACAAAGAAAAAGTTCAGATCATCAAATTGAGTTTTGACGGACATTTGCGACTTATTTAGTATAAATTTTAGAACCTGTCCAGTGCCGTGTCAATCAACAATTATTAGAATTGATCAGAAATTTGAGGATAATGGTTGTGTAAACGATGAACATATTGTTAGGAATAAAGGGAGGAAATCTAAAGAAACTGTATCAAATGTGTTGCAAGGATAACAGTACATCTAACACCAAGTGTAAGCTTATAGTTACCGACCCTATAAAATCCAAAATCATAAAGAACTGAGCAGTGGATCCTGATTCAAGATGTAAATTTTGTTAAATTATTATGAAAACGTGTAACGAGAATAAGACATTTCCAAATAGTGTGTGTTTTACAGATGAGTGTACTTTCTAATAAACAAAATAATCGTCAATGGTCTCAAAACATTCTTCATATTGTAACATCAAAAAGTGAATATTCACAAAAACTTAATGTATGGAGATGAATTTTAAAAATAGCGTTGTTAGTTTTATTTTTATTGAAAGCAAATTAAAGAATTCTTTCTAAGTTTGAAATAGTATAATAATTATAATTTAACTGGATGCGGTTTTGAAATTTTGTACAAAATAAATGAGAAATACTAAAAAGAGTTTTATTCTGTTTCGGGCAATTGTACCTTTGTGTTAACTAGTTACAACAAGAATAATGGATTTGTGCCTTTGAACTCGCCATCTGTAATTTTAGATGTTATACACTGACTTTTCAAAGCACTGAACTTTTCCTTCTGTGTTGTAAGCACTTATTTTAAAATTAATTATTTATTTGTGGGTTATAAAATTTAGATGACAACACTGACTTTTCACAGCAACTACTATTTTGAGGATCTTATTATCAAATATTTGCTTACACATTTTAAGGAGGTATATTTTGAGTAAAAATGAAGATGAAACAAAAATAAAACCTCCAAATATCTTTAGTAGGTAAAGGAATCATTCTAATTTTATTCTGATCATTTTCGTTCATTAATAGAGATACAAACTGCAATTGAAAATTTTACATGGGAATTCCCTATGATGCGTCTTCAAACGGGACACACGGTATATGTTACTTTTTACTTTTCCTTTTTACGCCTTTCTTCTTCAATTATACATAGATTTTCTGTTTTTTAGAAGAAATAAAGATTATTATTATAATAATAATTATTATTATTATTGGTGGTGATTGTTAAGGCAAGAGGAGGATGCCTATTTGCTTCAATAATGCTTACTGCCACCAGTAGCACTATGTCGGAGCATGAACTCTGTTGAGCAACGCATCAATATTAATTTTCGTAACTCACTGCACAATTCGCTGAAAATACGCTTTCAAAAATTGAAGTCTGCGAATAGCATAAAAAAATTAAGTGGCCGCATAACGGTAGAAACCCCATCTGTCTACGGGAAAAAATGTGCAACTGTTTTTGGGATGGAAAAGGCATACTGCTTGTTGATTCCCTTCTTGAGTGACGTAATTGCAAGCTCCTCGGTTAAGCCAGGCTTACCGACAGAAAACAAGAGGCATGACCATCCGAAGTGTGATTTTCCGTCATGACAATGCTTGGCAGAAAATTTAGAGAAAATTTATTGGGAAAAATATTAACACCCGCCCTATAACCCCGTTTTATACCCTTGTGACTTTCATATGTTTGGTCCACACAAAGACAAATTAGATGGACGCCGATTTCACAGTTACCAAGATGTGGAATCGTTTATGAGCGATTACCTGAAGATAAGAAAGACTATGTAGAAAAATAACACATATTAATTATTTTTACAATAATACATACATACTTTTTTTAACTAAATTTCGGTTTATATTTGATTCACCCTCGTACAATTTATAATCATTTAATTTTATTCTTTTAGGTCAGGTTAAGAAACATTCAGTGTGTATTATAATTATGACGTGTTTAAGACTTCGAAGCTATAATCATTTTTGGTAAAGTTTGCCATTTTCCTAATTGGTGTAAGCCAGGGATGGCGAATCTATGGCACGCGTGCCACAGGTGGCACGTTTGAAAATTTAAAAGTTATCTTTTTTGATACAAATGAATGAAACATTATTAATCTACAGTTCATTTATAATTTATGATATAAATTTGTAGTACTGAATATCTATCTTAGTATGTTAACTGGAACCGTCAAATTATACATTTTATTATTAAAATATCGCATGAATTCTCTCGAAGTATATAAAGATGCGCATTAGATTAAAAAAAAAATGCGTATCCAGTTTCGCCTTCTAATGTTATTGCATTAGTCATTTTTAGTAAACCGTCGTCTTTGAAACTTCAGTGACTTATTAAAAATATAACCGTTTATTATAAATAGATATAGTGTTATTTTTAGGTAAATATTTTTACATATTATTTCATATTTTATATTCGTTTGCAAGAATATATTGCATCACGACTGAAGTTTTAACCTGTAACAACCTTAAGGTATTAAAAGTTACTAAACTTATAATTTATTTTGCTTATTTTTGAACAACAAAATATTTTAATATTATGAGATATTATTTTATCATTAAATCAGTGTAAAATATAGAAATAATTATTAAAATTACCTTGAATTAATATATTATTTATTATTTTCTTGTTTTGGTAATATTTTTAGTACTTTAATATGTGACGTAATATGTTCTTGCAAACGAATGTAGATTAATTATTTATTTTATAACAATATTATTAAAATATATATTTTTTAGAATTTCTTATTATGGCTAGTTCAATAAAAAAATTGAAATTATCCGAAACATGTAGTAGCAGACAATTTCAAGCTTGGTGGACCGATAGATACGGTCTGATTGAAAAGAACAGTAAAGCAATTTGTATTTTATGTTCTAAAACTGTAGTCGGTAGAGTCTTCAGTAAAGCGGCATTATGAAACCAACCATAAATTTCTTCTCGATCGAAGTGTAGAAAAGCAAAAGGAGTATATATCACGTGTCTTAAAGAATGAAAATGTTCAAACTACTACTTTAATGAAATATATTGGAACTCAATCAAACAACACTGCTGCTAGTTATCAAGTTTCAAAAAATATTGCTCAATATGCGAAATCTTTTAATGAAGGCGAATTTTTAAAGGATGCTTGGTTGCAATGTGCACCATACTTATTCGATGATTTCGAAAACAAAGAAAAAATAATCCAAAGAATTAAAGACATGCCGATAGCTACGAATACAGTGAAAGAGATAATTTTGGGCGTAGCGGAAAATGTAAATTTTCAACAAAAAATTCATAAAAAGTCTTGCGATTTTATATCCATTTGCCTTGACGAGTCTACCGACGTAACATGCTCTGCTCGCTTAGCAATTTTTGTACGTTATTTTGTTCAAAACAATATTAAAGAAGAGTTAAGTTTATCAACATTAACAACAACAATAAAAGGATTCGACATTTGTAATGCAGTTAAAAATGCGTTATGTGCCAAAACAGGTTTAAAATTATTTTATGATATTTTGAGTTTTGTAACAAAATTAGTCAATTTTATATCAGCACGAGCACTAAATAAAAGAAAATTTCAAGAATTGTTAAACGAAGTAAACTCGTCGTACAATAGCTTACTTTTATACAATAATGTACGCTGGTTAAGCCGTAGAAATGTTTTGCAAAGATTTGTAGATTGTTTGGAGGAAATAAGATTATTTATAAATAATGAGAACATTATTGGCTAATACAATCAATTATTGGATGTAGAATGGCTAGCAAAGTTATATTTTTTCACTGATTTATGCTCTCACTTAAATGAATTAAATATAAAACTACAAGGTCTTAATAAAACAATCATTATAATGTTTTACTTAATCAAAGCATTCGAAGTTCAATTACAGATTTTTAATCCTGATATTCTTTCAAATTCATATAAATATTTTCCGAATACATTTTTTTTTCTGAAAGTGAATGTCACGAAAAGCCAAATAAAGAGTTATCAACGAAAGTGTTTTCAATGGTAATTCAATCCCTGATTCAGGAATATTCTGCAAGATTTACGCAGTTTAAAGAATTTGAAGAAACTTTAAAATTTATTTTATATCCTGATACAATATCATTTGAAAAATTAAATTTAAAAGTACTTGAGTGGTTAAATTTTAATGAATTAGAAATGGAATTATCTGAAGTTCAGCCAAGTACCATATGGAACCAAAAATTTGTTGATTTAAGAAATGATTTAGAAATTATTAAAAGTAATCGATTATTGGATAAAATAAATAAAATTGCAAAAGATGAAATTCTAACTACATGGAATTCAATTCCTGATACGTTTAATTGTTTAGAAATATCAGCAAAGGCAATTTTATCAATATTTTCATCGACGTGGGCATGTGAATCTCTATTTGCAAAATTAAATTTTATAAAAAATAAATATAGGAATACAATAACGGATGAGTCGAGCTCTGCATGCGTACTGTTAAAATTAACTAAATATGAACCAGATATTAAATCTTTATCATCTTGTGTACAGCAAAAATCACAATAAAAATAATTGTTTTTAACGTGAATTTTGTTTCTAGCATATTGCTTTTTGTAAAACATTGATTAATAAAAAAATGTTTAAAGAAGAACTGCTTTATTTGTTTATTTAATTATACTTACGTATAGTTTCACCACGCTAACATTTCGAATAAAATTTTATTGTGGCACGTTACCTATTAAAAAAATAATTTTTATGACATTGTGGCACGGATATCAAAAAAGGTTCGCCATCCCTGGTGTAAGCCATACCCTGATGAATAAGATAATCCATTTGATTTCTGCAACATTACCACTTGGTATATTTCAGTTCATAGTTTGTAAACTGATATTAACAAATCTCCCTAATTATTAGAATGAAATTTGTTTTAATATAAATTGGTTATTTTGTCTAAGTTATTTGATACACCAAATCGTTCAAGTTTTTTCAGTATCTATTTGACCTATATTTACTAATTATTATAATATTAGAGTATTATTTTAATTGGCGCAAAGAAAATTGTCTTTGACCTTTATACTAGGTGAGTACTGCATTTTTCACATATAATTTGGAAGTAGAGAAGAAATGTTTCAACACGATTTATAGAGAGAGAAAAGGTCTTTATTATTAGAAGTAAATATTACAGTCGTATGTATGTATATATACAGTGAGGTATCAGACTTAAGATTTCTTCTAATCAGCATGCTTTATATTTTTATTAATAATACGTCATTTCATTAGTAGCAAATTAAATCAAGGGACGCTTAAGAGCTTGCTTGTGCATATTCGTAATATTATAATTATTCAATAAGGAAATAAAAACTAAAAACTCTCCTGAATAATAATCAACATATTTCGAAATCATTTAAAGAATAAATAAAACACTTTGTAACTTTGTTTGTATAACACTATTTATTTTCTGTTTACTATAGTTTCGGCATCTCAACGTGCCATTATCAAAACATACAATGAGTTAAACTACAATTACAGGTATATATATATAGAAACAAAATTTTAACAAACTGCTGTGAAAATTGGAGTGTACATCAGGTCAATCTGGTCGTTAATTAGGGGTATTCCCGGATTAGCGCGTGCCTTGTGAATTTCAATTGATTCTAGGAGGTCCATTTTTCACCCTTTTTCTGCGTAATGAATTATGGAAAGTACATCCTCGCCAAAAGAATGATTCTCCTCAATTAAATGTTTTGCAAACGTTGATTTTTCCATTTGTTTTAGGCGAAAAGAGCGCAGATGTTCTTTTAGCCTGATACTAAAATTCCGACCAGATTGTCCTATGTACACACCTTGACATTGTTGACATGTTAACTTGTAAATACCGGATTTGCTAAAACTATCTCTTGTGGTTTTCGGATTGAAAATTAAATTTCTAATTTTCGAACTGGGTTTTAATGCTGCTGTGATGTTGTGTTTTTTAAGGATATTCTTAATTTTTAGGCTAGCATTTCCAAAATATGTTAAAGGTATATATTTTGTATTAGCTGGTGTTAGGTCGCCTCCAAATAATATTTTCCTGATCTTTCCCCGTTCGTGTTTTTTTAATATTTTATTAATAATGTTGCCATTGTATCCATTATTTATTGCAATACTTTTTATTACGGAAATTTCATTTTTTCTTGCAATGTCCGACAAGGGCAAACTCAATGCTCTGTGGATCATCGAATTGAACGCAGCCATTTTATGTTTATGAGGATGTCTGGAATGGTTAGGGATAACGGTGTCGGTAAAGGATGGTTTTCTATATATATCAAATAAGAAATTGTTGTTAGTTTTGGTAATGGATAAATCTAAATATTTAATATTGTTATTGGTTTCTGACTCTACGGTGAATTTAATTTTTGGGTGCAGGTTATTAATAAAATCTAAGAAGTGTGTTAGTTGCCTATCACTTCCTACAAAACAAGCCAAGATATCATCGACGTAACGATACCACATTTTAATGTGTTTTTTGCCTAAAGGGGAATTTAAAATACTGTTCGTTAAATTGTTCATGAATATTTCGGCTAACAGTGGGCTCAATGGCGAACCCATTGCTAAACCTTCTGTTTGCTTATAAAACTTATTTTCAAAGGAAAAATAATTATTATCAAGAATTACTTGTAATACATTTAAAAATTCGGACTTTACGGTCGGTTATGTTTACGTTATTTTTGTCAAAAGATTCTTCAATTAATTTAATGCAATCACGTGGAGGGATATTTGCAAACATGTTCGTTACGTCAAATGATACTAGTCTGTAGTTAGGTTCTAATTTAAATGATGTTAAATGGTTTGTTAGTTCTATGGAATTTTTAATTGCGTGAGTATCTTTAAAATTTGTTAATTCTTTATATAGTGAGTTTAAATGAGCGGAGATATTATGGGCTGGAGAGTTAGTGAATGAAACGACGGGACGGATAGGTTCTTCTTCCTTGTGTATTTTAACTAACCCGTATAAACTAGGGGAGATTGGATTCATTGGGAATAGGTGAAATTGATTACTATCAGAGAAAATAAATTGACTATTTTTAACACAAGATTTTAGTGATTTTGTGAAATTGGGCGTAGGATCTTTATTCAATTCAATGATTTCAGAATTATTTAAGAATGTGTTGATCTTTGAGATGTAAGAAGATTTCTCCATGATAACTACTGAATTGCCCTTGTCGGCTTTAGTTATGGTTAAATTGTTGTTTCTTACTTTTTGTTTAATGGATTTTACTGTGTTATGATCTTTTGTATTAGTAATAGCAGATTTCTTTATAATTTTTGCAATTTTGTGTTTGTCTAATTCACAATCCGAAATACCTTTGAGAGCTAATTCTGACTCAACAATTAATGTTTCTTTAAAATGTTTATCAAGAATATGTGGTGAATAATTCGGGCCTGACTCTAGTAAATTTAATTCTGATTTTGAAAATATTACATTGCTATTGTTAATGACTCTAGGGTAAAAAGTATGGTGGTTACGAGGTGGTCTAATATTTACGTTTTCGGCTTTTTCTTTTTCTTCTTTCAATTTGGAAAGTTTATTTCTCTGGATTAAGAACTTCTTGTGAGTGATGTAACTGACTTTACCTCGTACGTAATCATCTAGAAGATCGAACTCAACCGGGTGGAGATGATGCGCGAGTTCGGAATGCAGGATCTTGATGTATATGCAATATACATCTCGCTTTTTAAACCAGAATTTTAATTCTTCCTTAATCCATGTTTTTTGGGCTGCTTTTATGGTGTTTTTGGCTGCCACTGATTTGCACTTTGTTTTCAATTGTACGTATTGCGGAACAACATTATGTTTTAAACACTGTTGGTTAAATCTGATGTTTAATGATGCTTGCTTCTTTTTTAATTGTAGTTTAAAATACATTTTAGCCTTTTTAGCTGCACTAGCACTGATAAAACTTCTTAGATTTTATTAATAACCTGCACCCAAAAATTAAATTCACCGTAGAGTCAGAAACCAATAACAATATTAAATATTTAGATTTATCCATTACCAAAACTAACAACAATTTCTTATTTGATATATATAGAAAACCATCCTTTACCGACACCGTTATCCCTAACCATTCCAGACATCCTCATAAACATAAAATGGCTGCGTTCAATTCGATGATCCACAGAGCATTGAGTTTGCCCTTGTCGGACATTGCAAGAAAAAATGAAATTTCCGTAATAAAAAGTATTGCAATAAATAATGGATACAATGGCAACATTATTAATAAAATATTAAAAAAACACGAACGGGGAAAGATCAGGAAAATATTATTTGGAGGCGACCTAACACCAGCTAATACAAAATATATACCTTTAACATATTTTGGAAATGCTAGCCTAAAAATTAAGAATATCCTTAAAAAACACAACATCACAGCAGCATTAAAACCCAGTTCGAAAATTAGAAATTTAATTTTCAATCCGAAAACCACAAGAGATAGTTTTAGCAAATCCGGTATTTACAAGTTAACATGTCAACAATGTCAAGGTGTGTACATAGGACAATCTGGTCGGAATTTTAGTATCAGGTTAAAAGAACATCTGCGCTCTTTTCGCCTAAAACAAATGGAAAAATCAACGTTTTCAAAACATTTAATTGAGGAGAATCATTCTTTTGGCGAGGATGTACTTTCCATAATTCATTACGCAGAAAAAGGGCGAAAAATGGACCTCCTAGAATCAATTGAAATTCACAAGGCACGCGCTAATCCGGGAATACCCCTAATTAACGACCAGATTGACCTGATGTACACTCCAATTTTCACAGCAGTTTGTTAAAATTTTGTTTCTATATATATACCTGTAATTGTAGTTTAACTCATTGTATGTTTTGATAATGGCACGTTGAGATGCCGAAACTATAGTAAACAGAAAATAAATAGTGTTATACAAACAAAGTTACAAAGTGTTTTATTTATACTCAAACATGTATAACGAAGTAGAAGCCGCAAAAATTAATAATAATTTAAAGAATGCCATTAAATAGACTATTGCCAAATTTCAGAGAGTCGCGTTTAAATATGTAGAAGACATTTTAGCAATAATTAAATTTGTGAATATTTGTCAAATACTTAAATCCGTAGTACCCAGTATAAATTTCACTGTCCAGTTAGAAAACAGCAACGAAATTCTATTTTTTGATATATTATTGATTAATAACAAATATAACAATCAAACAGGTTTTAACGGTAATAGGATTCCTTATCCATTTAGTTTAAACATAAACAACAACTAACAGCATGTTATATAGAGCATTTAATTGTCCACTCTCATTAGAAAGTAGAAATATCAAAATAAAATCAATAATGCAAATAGGAATGTTTTTTGATTAAAATAAATTTACTATTAATAAAGTAATTCATCAACACAAAAAAGTTAAAAGAAAAATGCAAAACAAAGTCAATAAACTATAATCATTTACAATTACAGAATTAATAATATGATTTCTAAAACATTAAATAAGTTCAAATTGACTTCCAATTTTTACAGTAACAATTAAAAATACTTCGAGAAAATCAATTTTATAAATTTATAACCCTGGAATTTATTCAATTTGTGCATGTAATCAATATAACAAATTCTATAAAGGACAAACTCAAAGGTTTTAATAAAACAACATGTATGCCACATCAACAATAAAAACAAAGAGATATCTGCTATAGCATAAAACAATTCCAAAACGGATCACCCTTTTTTCATTAAATAATATCACGTTTTTAAAAAATGAACCAACCTAGGTTAAACATGCTAGAAAAATTGAAAATGCATAGATATATGTGTAAGCTTTTAACTCAGATTTAACCTCCTTACAACCCGCTGTTTAGCAAAGTAATTACAAAAAAATTGGTAAATTGATTTCCCTAAGACGTTTTTATCTGCGACAGCCAGAAATAACCATTGGGATTTACCCATAGTTTGCATTTGTATACAACCTCTAAAAATAAACCTCGGTGAGTAGACCTGCAACATTAACCTAGATTAAATTTAAACGAAAGTTACCTTACTGTCCTTCGAAATAGTCACCTGCCATAACTATACACCGCTGAGATCTGCTATACATGTTCTGGAAAATTCCTAAGAAGGCTTTTTTTCGAATGGAGTTCAAAACCATTGTCACGTTTCGTTGGATGTCAGGAATATTGCCAAATCTCTTTCCTTACAAAACGAATTTAAGTCGTGATAATAGGAAGTACTCTGGATTATTGTGATCTGGCGAGTATGGTGGATGTTCAATTTGCATCACACCTTTTTTTGCGAGGAACTGCGATATTGGCTGTGTGAGGGCGAACGTTGTCGTGAACATAAAAACCATGAATCTTGTTGTGGGTACTGGGGTCGTATGCTGCATAGACGTTTCATGAAGCGGTTCAAAAATCGAATGCAGCTGCAGTGTTATTCCGGACATCCAACGAAACGTCACGAGCCTTTTGAATTCCATCCCGAAAGAGGCCTTCTTGAAAAGTTTTCAGGACATGTATAACAGATTTCAGTGGTGCATACTTATGGGAGGTGACTATTTCGAAGGACATAAGGTAACTTACGTTAATATTTCATCTACGTTAATGTTACAGGACTATTTACCGAATTTTATTGTTAGAGGTTGTATAATGCATACATTCAAAACTAGTCAGAGAAAATGTAAAACAAGTGAAACAAATCAAACAGTCTTAATCAATATTATAAGTCTTCATTTGTTTTTAATAAAAATGATAAAATGTACTTTGTGCTTAAAATGAACATGGGTTCTAATAGAAATATTTTTAGTAAAAATTAGTTTTATTGTATTTCGTTAATATTGAATAATTTATAAAAATATAAATATTTATCAGAGAATAAATCCGTTATGCCTATGACATTGACCTATTACCGTAGTAGAAATAAGTAGATGTACTAAACAAATAAACAAAGAATGTATTGAGAATATAATAAAAGCACATATATAGTATAAATGTTAATATCTTGATGTAAAAAATCAAAACTACACATGTTTTCCCATAAACTGTGCCAAAAATTATTTATTAACTTAAATTAGCTTATATTTCACAGATAACGAAACTATAATTAAAAATGATGAACAAACAATGTAACAATAGTGGATTATTTGAATAATAGTTTCTATTATCACGTTAATACTATAGTGTAAAGTTTCTTTGGATGAAACTCCAATGAAATTCCAAGGACTTTTGAGTTATTTTTAATAGTTTCAGAAAAACTCGATTCGGTATAATATTCTATAAGGATAAAGTTTTAAGGTTGGAGCTGTGGAATATTTAACACTGATTTGGAAGTAGCCAGACATTCAATTTATGTATTTGTGTATAATTACTTCTGTTATATTTCATGCCGTGTGTAGTTTTAGATGAGCGAGTTGTAAACAACAATAATTATTAGATCCAAAAATAGAACAATAAACACAACAAAAAACTCACACAGCCAATAAACCTGACACTTTGCCCGAAGATGGCCTAATAATTAAGGAAGTACACTTTATTTACAATCCAATTAAGTTACCTTAATACGACTACACATAATCAATTATCTTTACTTAAGTAGATTATATATTGATGTAAATATAGAATTTGTTTAATGATATATTAAATTTAATATTTAAAAAGCCATATTGAACTTGTTAAATCCCTTTCAATGAATCAGTTCCTGATCATGTACGTATAGTACGTGTGCATGTGGTGATCCAAACGTAACTTATGATTTGTTACCAGTGGATACTAGATTTAAAAAAATTGAAATTTTTTTAATACATACAATCCTAATTTTAAAATAGTAGAATGGATTATCAGCGAAAATAATACGGTATTCATTATGAATTACTATAAACCAAAAATGTGCAGATTGTTATCAATTTGTATTATCTTTATGATTTGTTTGTAGAAACTTTTAAATCTAATATCGTTATTTATGTAAGCATAACATTTCGGTAATTAATGAATTGAATAAAACTTACCAAAAAGTACAGTGATTAGGTATATGGAGAAGATAGAATTCAGTCCTTACCTAAAACAAGAAAAAAATAATTAGGATAAAACGTATAAAAAACCTATAATATATTTTTAAATGTTTACAACAATTGTACTTTTTTCTATAGAATTTATAGGCGAAGGAAAATTAAAATTTAAACTTTTATGAGTATTTCTAATGTAATATTTTTAGTTACTAGGATTAAGAGGATGGCGGAGTTTTCTTATAGCACGGAGGGATGCTCGCTTGCTAACATTAATATTGCGGGCGGTTGGATATCTTGAATTAGGATAGAGGGCACAACCATAGTCTAGAAGTGGGAAACAAATCATTTTATATATTTTTACTGCGGTTTTAGAATTAATAACATTGTTTTTACAAGTTACACATCTAAAATATTTTGCCCTAGTAGTAATTTTGCTTCTGATTTACATTGTTTTTTTTTAAATCGATTATTTGATCTATAGTTATGTCAAAGTACTTAACAGAAACTGAGACGGGGATAAAGTTAAGACATTGCAAGTTGAATTATTAGTGCGATGATATGAAATTAGGAGCTGTGATTTGTGGGGGTTAATTTTAATGCGTCATTTTGCAAACCAATGTTGAAGGGAGTCAATAAGCTATTGGAGCAATTTAAAGGCTTTTGGTAACGTTTTCATTATCTACAAGTTGCAGAAGATATTTAGAATAGTGGTAGTAGTATTTGGTTAATGATCCCATGGTCTTTCCGTTGTTTTATTTAGAAATTTGTGTGTGTGTAAATGAGCTTGTGCTATTTTCTTTCGTTTTTTTCTTATTTAAATATACAGGGTTATTCACGCTATACGGCACGGAATATTGTGGCCAAAATACGTGACTTTCAAAAAGTTTCACTTTGGGGATATATGGGGGTCTATTAGGGCTACCTTTTAAAATTACTTTCATAATATACAGGGTGTCCCAAAAACCCGAAAAGTATCAAAGTTGTGATTTTTTTAATGAAACACCCTGTATTTTATTGAATTTTTGGATCCTTCGATCAAAATAAGTGTGTGTTTTAATAAGGTTTTTATTACTTAAACCTCAAGGTTTTTGAAATAATTTAAATTTTGTAAAAATTTAACCTAATTTTCATGTTTCAAATACTTAAAAAGTAATTAAGTTATGCATACCAAATTTACACTGAAATGTAACAATAGATCATATTTTATTTTCCAAGTATAATAAATTTGACATCTTATACCGGGTGTAAAAAAATTGGAATTAAACAAATGAGAACTTTAAATGACTATAACTTCATTTATTTAAATGGAACGCTATATTTATTAATTTATCAGCAAATGCACGTTTTAATTACCTATCGAATGGTACTTATATCTTAAATGTTAAGTCTTCTCGTTTTTACAGAAAACGCCAAAATATTGTTTATTGCACCGTTTTAGTACTTTTTAAGTAAAATTTTAATGTATCTAGTTTTCTATGGTATTTAAAAACGTCAGATAATTAATTTAGTATGCCACTTTAGTTTAAAAAGCCTGTCTTTTCTTATAGTTGTCTTATTTTGCATTTTTGTGTTAGATCGTTAGTAATCGTTATTGTTTGAACATCGCTGTTGTATTTTTTGGTAAAAAATGAAGATTTACTCAAAAGAAGGGGTTATTGGTTATCTTTATGCTTGGAGAATGTCATCAAAATTGTTTATTGGCTTGTCGAGTTTATACTTAAAGGTTTCCCGAAAGAAATCATCCTAAGCCAGCCATTTTTGAGAGACTATTAAACCAATTTAAAGAAATTGGAAGTGTCAGTTATAAAAACCCCAGTATAAGAGAATCTGTGTAAATTTTCATTTTTTACTATTAAATACAACAACGATGTTCAAACAATAACGATTACTAACGATCTAACACAAAAATGCAAAATAAGACAACTATAACAAAAGACAGGCTTTTTAAACTAAAGTGGCATACTAAATTAATTATCTGACGTTTTTAAATACCATAGAAAACTAGATACATTAAAATTTTACTTAAAAAGTACTAAAACGGTGCAATAAACAATATTTTGGCGTTTTCTGTAAAAACGAGAAGACTTAACATTTAAGATATAAGTACCATTCGATAGGTAATTAAAACGTGCATTTGCTGATAAATTAATAAATATAGCGTTCCATTTAAATAAATGAAGTTATAGCCATTTAAAGTTCTCATTTGTTTAATTCCAATTTTTTTACACCCGGTATAAGATGTCAAATTTATTATACTTGGAAAATAAAATATGATCTATTGTTACATTTCAGTGTAAATTTGGTATGCATAACTTAATTACTTTTTAGGTATTTGAAACATGAAAATTAGGTTAAATTTTTACAAAATTCAAATTATTTCAAAAACCTTAAGGTTTAAGTAATAAAAACCTTATTAAAACACACACTTATTTTGATCGAAGGATCCAAAAATGCAATAAAATACAGGGTGTTTCATTAAAAAAAAACACAATTTTGATACTTTTAGGGTTTTTGGGACACCCTGTATATTATGAAAGTAATTTTAAAAAGTAGCCCTAATAGACCCCCATATATCCCGAAAGTGAAACTTTTTGAAAGTCACGTATTTTGGCCACAATATTCCGTGCCGTATAGCGTGAATAACCCTGTACTGTTAATAAATTTCTGGAGCAATTAAAATCTTTGAACCGAAAAGTGTAAATTTGGAATATCAATTTATACAAATATTGTAAAAATTATTTCGTTATACCAACATTTTAAAGAGAGAAGTGTATTTAGTAATTACTCTCTCTGTACAAAATCTCAAATTAATTAATGAATTTACTAATTCGCAATAAATTTCTCTGGTGAATTTGAATTTAATTTTATTAATTAAAATGCACAAACGGCGAAGGCAGCGGCTGTTACAGCACAATTGGCACCAGAGTGTGTTTACATGCATAAATCTACACCTTTTAAAAATTCATTATCGCATTCTGAGCATTGACCGCACATCGTCTGGCTTAATTAAACCCGAAGCCGGAGGACCGGCCAGTGGAAGCGAGAGGACCATCGACCACAAGCTCGATTTCGCCGTTATTGCGCCCTCTCCAAATTGCCCCCGTATTATATAACCATTATCTGGAAGGATCGTAGCGGGGTTAATTAGGGCGACTTGAAACCTACGGAAGAGAATTTACGCTGATTGCCGTCCGAGAATCGGACGCCATCATTCAGCGTCTTGATTGAAACATAATGCATCAGCGCCACGTCCATAAATCTGTCCCATTCTTATTCAGCAAAAACAGATCTGAAGGACCGATAGGTATGGGATTGCATGAAAATGTAAACTGTTGCCACACGGGTTGTAATTTCCTGCATTTATAACAATGTTCTGCGGTGATAATATACTTCCACTTAATTATGCGTTATTAATATGTATTAGGATCGTTGATCTGATATAGAATTGCTTACTTCCCATAGCAATTTAAACAACATTCATTCCAATTAGACTACTTGAACGGTGCTGCCTTTGGTGATGCAAACGTACAACCGTTAGGTTCTTCCTTTGTTGTTGTATGAAAAGATGACACAACATACTTTACATATGGTTATTAGGTATTAAAACATATAGTGCATTTGTAAGTAATTTTTACATAATATTTCAATCAATATTATATTATCCTAATTGTGATATTGATTACATTTCACTTCAAAACGTTGGCGAGAGAATTATACTCTAAAAGTAAAACTTGAGCTTAAAAATTATCTTGTACGGGTTGAAAACTACTTGGTTCAAAAATATTCGGTGGCAAGTAATATAAGAAAGTATTTTGTGTGTATCGGTATAAATTAAAGATTGTGAGATAATTAATTAAACTACATTTTGAAAAGAAAATATTGTACAAAGTTCTAGGGGAATTGTAGAGTTTCGCTATAGAAAATAATTTTGAAAAATGCAAATGAAATAACAGAAGAAAAGGTTAATATTCGTATATTCTGGATGTACTGCCAACAGGCTGATGAGTGATCTGTATACACAGTGACAATGGAATCGCAACACCAAGAAGGAGTAGATTCCTTTTGGACCAAAACTAGCACAAACGTTCAACTTTTGTTAAAAGATGGTAATTTATTAATATTTGAAAAAAATTAGAAAATTTAAAGAAATAAAACAAATAAAATATAATTTAACAAAACCTATAATATTCAAAAGCCCATAGACAAGTCGGCCTTCAAAGTTCAAAAATAAAATAGTAATGCCGCATCATAAAACATATTAAATCATATTGTAAAGTTTTAACCTTATAGGAATGTACAATTATCAGTGTAATAATCAATAAAATTTTGCAATGTAAGTCTTACGTATGTGAACGAACTAAAAAGAATATTACTGTAATTCATTATTACCCTCTCCGACATTCAGCATAATGAAAACGTACGAGCACACTTTATCCCAGTTTCTTAAACTACCTGAGAACTTTTTAAACGCTCGCTCGAACGAAATATAAACGCAAGGTGAATCGAAAAGCTCACGAGAAAACCTTCCATAAAATTATAGTTTGATCGCATGCCGGCGAGCAAGCGACGGCGAGCACCACAAAAAGAAGGCGATTTTATGGCTTGTTTAGTGGCCCAAAATGTTCGAAAAGTTGAATTCCCGGAGAGCCGTAAAGAGGGAACGGCACGCAGGTATAAAGGGAGCATCAACCGTGCAATTATCTGTAATAATGGAAATTTGAAACTTCCACGTATACGCAGGTCAGACGTGGAATCAAATTATTAGCCCGAATGATATTTACAGATTATAATGATAGAGGAGTGGCCTGAGAGTTTCACAACACCTGAAATGGATTATTGCGTTGGAATTTGAAAGATCAATAAGAAATCGACGATAATGGTAAAGATATTGAAATGAATTATGGATTTTTAATGGAGTATAAGCTTCATAAGAAATGTAAAACAGCCAGAATGTGTAAAAAACGAAATTGTGGTTTTCTGTAAAGATGATATACGAGGTCTTTTTTTAATATGGAAGATTAGGGCTCCAGCGAAGGAGCTCAAAATATAAAAAAATAACAGGTCGATATTTTTGTTCTGTATTGCGCGTTCCTTTTGACTAAAATAGAACGTCAGTAATTTTTTATTAATGACATGTGGTTTTTTTTATGGAATTCGACTTTATTTTAAAATTTCAGAATTTTTGAAGAGCTATTAATCTTTAAAGTAATACATTTTTATACAAAATATCAATTATTTCATATAAAAACGAATTTTTTAGTAGCAAATTTTTATTAAGTATATTACCTACAAAAAAATCTCAATTGTCTTGATTTTGATTACACTTTTTGTTGCTACATAACTTTATTTAAATAAATGCCATTTTAATTTAGTTTACTTTTGAGTACGTGCGTATTTCTGAACTAGTCTGTATGTAAATATAGAAAGATTGATCAGAAGACAAAAAACATGAATCGACATAAAGATTTTATATGGTGATAGGAAATGCATACAATAAGTAAGTACTACTATGTTATTTAATTTAACTCTGCACATTCAAATTATAAACCTATTCCTCAATCTACAGTATCACTTCCGGAGGAACCTAGGTAGACCCATAACTGTTACAAATGAAAAACAATTTCTTAATGTATAGTAGTATTTGATAAAACATGCTATTAACTTCCGGTAAAAAAATCTTGAAAAGAAATAAGTTTCACCTTTTTAAGATAGGTGAATTATTCAAAAATGATATTTATAAATGTTTCCAATTTTGCAAAATTATAATGGATTGAACAAAATGACCATTAAGAAGACTCAATTGTATTTTCAGAGAAAGCTACTATATACTATATACTATACTATACTTGTTTCAACTTTTAACTGCCACAATATCAAATATGATTTGAATAATAATCCAGCCATACCCAGCATCCTCAAAAAGTCAAAGTGTAGTATTGTATGATACGTAGATGCTTACTTGTACAGAACAATTACGTCCACTAAAAACTTTCGTAGATCTTTAGAGGTTCACTAAAAAATTTAGATTCATGAATGATTTTAAATCGTTCCACATTACATATACATATGTAAATCTCATTTATAACTCAAAATACAACAAACTACATTTAATTTACTTATTACGATATATTTTTCAATTTAATTAAGTAAAATCATGAAAGTAATATACGAGGGACGCATAGTGTTATTCTGGATCATTTAATCTAATAACATCTTTTTGGTCATTTGACAATCATTGAGGCAAAGTCGTTAGTAGAAGTAGAAAAAATTATGTAGCAACTAACATAAATATCAAATACTTATTTACATTTCTAATCCTACTATTGTGATTTTATATTTAAATATAAAAAAAAACATTCGTCCTTCACTCATCAAATTTCAAGAAGGAAGAAGAAGTATTCTGGTATTCTTAAACTGGGTTATGAGAGGCCATGAAAACGTAATTGCAACATACATTTCAGATATATTGAACGTAAAATTTGTGCACTTCGAGAAAAAATAATTAATGCTGATGGGTATTGTGGAAAATTAAAGAATCCTCGGAATCTAATTGCTGTTGTTTCAGAATACAGGTATTGCTAGAAAAGTTTTAATGAGAATTTCTTGACCATCCACCTAATAACTTCGACCTGGAACTTTTCGAGAAGCTTCGTATTTTTAAAGTTGATATGTTTACACATTTTCATAAAACACTCCGCATTGTACGATGGGCTATTTAATGGTTTCGTTTTGAACATGGTAATATAACTACATAATTAATTCAATGTTTAATTGTTGAGGCGTTTATTTTGCGGTACATCTTACATTTAGTAATGAAGGAGACACGCGCACTTTATTTAAAATTACACATGACTATAGTTTAGACTAACAGCTAGTCCTTATCAAACATAAAGTGTTTTAAAATTACAAAATCTAACCTATTTACACCAAACAGTTATAAAGCGGTGTGTACATTACGCCAATCTAGTCGTTAAATAGGGGAATTCCCGGGTTGGCATTGGCTTTAAAAATCACTTCTAGTAAATCTATCTTACGCCCTTTATCTGTTAAGTGAATTACCGTAAGCACATCTATCCGAAAGGGTTTCCAGTAAATGGTTTGCAAAGGTTGAATTAAATGATTTTTCATACTCGTTTAATCTAAGTTTGAATTTACGACCAGATGGGCCATGTACACGTTTCTAAATTTCGTACAGGTTAGTCTATAAATTCCAGATTTATTCATTATAACCATTTCCATTTTAAAGTTGAAAATACAGATTTTTTTGTAGTAGTAGTAGCATTTATTTGTGCTAATAACCATAATTCATAGTTTACACATGTCCAATAAGTGAAAGAAATAAGTATTAGATTAAACGTTGCTAAAATTAAGAAAAATAACAATACATGTATAAATAGAAAACTAGTAGAATAAATTAATATTACGACTACAATAATAATTACTAAGAATATTAATTAAAATATAGAAACAATACAATGATAAAACCAAATCTTTGTATAAATAAAATAGGGTTTTAAATAAATAAAACTTAAGAGCTAGAAATGCACAGCAAATTATAATATATGTAAGTATAAAATATAATATATGTTTTAAAACACTGAGTACATATTAAAAATTACACCAGAAGCAATGCAATTCGTACGAATCACACATTAAAATCACAAATTGAATATCATGTAGAAGGCTTTCAATATTAAGATCCACTTCACTTTATTTTTGAAATGTTTGTGTTCTAAAATACGCAAATTTTTTGGAAGCTTACGATGAATTAAATTCTCACTTAACCCCTGATGAAATATGTTTATATTAATTAGAGGTTAATTTAACCTCTATTTATTGAAAGCTTATTAAAAAATGATTGAATAGTAATTAGTACCAGCTTGACTCCGTGATAATCTAATATTTTGTTGATATAAATTATCTCGTGCCACGTATTAAAAGTGTGTAAGTCATCATGCAACATATAAATGTGTATGTTTTTTAATAAATAAGAGACATTCTAAAATATATATAGATGGTAGCATTAATATGTTTAATTTCTCCAAATATTGCTTACAATCGTCAAGGTATCCAATTCCTGCAATACTTCTGATTGATTGTCTCTGCAAGGAATATAATCGGGGACGATTATTTGAATGCTTCCAGAATATGATACCTTAAGATGGATGAGCGTGCTCTAACGAGAAATACGCCATACGAATCATAGTTTGTGATGGATTATTTTTAAGGTTTCGAAGAAAAAACATTTTATTTGTTTATCTTTGTGGCAATCTCATTCCCTTGTTTTATCCATAATAATCTCTCAACTAATTTGATACAGCGGTAGAATCAGTATTAAACATTGCTTTGCTCTTTGTGACTGTCGTTTCTTCATTTAGATTCAGATGATTGCTGCGAAACGAAACAGAAGCCAGAGCTAATGCTGATCTATTTTATTAACTCATTGTTTTTATATCACTTTTTTAATGGTGGAGGCTTCTACTTCGTTATACTTTATTCTTCACAAATAAAAAACTTTTTAACTTTGTTTGGATAATATTAAAAAGTTTTTTATTTGTGATAAATGAGAAAATTAAGTGGCCCAAGAATTAAGCCCTGTGGAACACCTCTGAAAAAGTCTTATTGCAAAAAATCGCCTACTTTCCATTCATCAAGTAACTATACGAAAGCTTTTGACTGGTTATATGAAAATTGTTAACTTGTAGTTTTTTAATCAAAATGGTGTTTGGAACACAATCACAAGCCTTTAAGAATTATGAAACATGCTATTGTAGTATGGCCTGCTTCAAAGGAATAAATAATTTGATCTACTAGATCGATAATTGCATCGACTGTCGATAATCCTTGACGAAAACCATACTGATTTTCAGATAACAAGTTATTCTCAACGAAGTACTCAATTATTTGCAAAGAAATTGCCTTTTCTAGAATTTTAGCAAAAATATGGTGCAATGAAACATATAATTATTCATATTATATTTGTTCCTCTTTTTATGAATGAGAATCAGTTTGGCTAATTTTAATTCATCGGGAAATATACTGGTGGTTCAAACATTATTAATAAGATCTGTCAACGGTTTCACTATAACATCAGCCACTTCTTTAATTAAACTCATATTTAAGGCATATATATGACAACTTTTATTCGTGTCAAATAATTTTATGATAATTAAAACACATATATACGAGATATGTTTAAAACTAAAACTAGGCTTAATACACTTTATCACAGAATTTGCCAACATAATGGGATCAGTATCAGAATTATTTGTTACATTTCTAATTTGGTTTGCAATTGAAGTAAAAATAAATTAAAATCATTTTCTGGTATTTTGCATGTGAAGTTAGTGTCCTTATTACATGGTCTCTTTTCATTGAAGAAGTTACACAATGTTTTTGAAGGATTTGGTGATCAGCGGACAGCAATGTCATTTTCACCAATCCTAGAGGACTTTATAACATTTTTATAGTTAATCAGCTCAGCTGGAGAGTCCCTGTCGCAAATTTCTTTAATTAAGTGAAAAGTTTCTTTCTGCGGAAATGCTGTTTTAAAATACCACATAGATAATGTGCAAGCAATGGATGGTTTTGTCGGCATCAAAACTCGCCCAAGTCGAAATCGATTAATTACGACCAAAAGAGTTGATTTTGACTATACAAAATAACTCATCGTTTCTGCTACACAGAGATCAAAATGAAAATAGGTTAACCTTTGAAAATGATCGAGTATGATCGAAACACGTATCAGGAAACTGAAAATAAGAGTAACAATATGGAACATAACAAGAGTTTTTTTTCACCAAAATTACATATCTTGTTCTATCAAGAGGGTAGCTCAACAAGTATCAACTTTTTTAACGTTGTTTCAGATTAAAACGATTCATATTTTACAGATTTGACATAAATTTCTGTCAATATTTCAAGCATGTATTTTTTAGTGATTCTTGAGTCAATAAGAAGAAATTATTTTTATATTTCAGAGGAATGTTAGAAATTCCAAATTTAAAGCAGGTATTTTTTAAAATCGTTATTATCATATTATAAACGCCCGCAGAAAACAGTTCAATTTAACGAAATAATTAAAAAAAATGATAGAAACCGATTAAATGTTAAAATTAAAGTTGTGTTGTCTTAATAGTAGTTAAAAATATCCTTTCTTCACCGTTTTTATTATACACTATATGTACATTTCAAACACAACGTGTTATTTTCAATACTTAACTGACATAAAAAATAAATACAAAAGTCAAAAAAGTTGGGCGACTTAATAATTATGTTTAATTAAATAAAAATAATTCAAAAATTCGGTTTATAAGTTATGTTTTGGGAAAATTTAACTACTATTAATTACTACTCTTCACGTACTCAAATATTTATTCAGAAATTGTGTTGTCTTATTTAGATTTAAATTACAGTATTTACTCGTTGTATAACACTTGTACAATAATTATTTGTTAATCATTAAGGTTGTTTATTAATTTTTATATATTTTATATTAATTTATTTATTGGTAGTATGTTGACCATCTACGGCTGGTTTGTATTTTATTAGTTTCTTAGAGAATTGTTGCACAAGTTTAATAATTCCAAATAATTCAAGCAAAGCTTTTCTTTTATTAGAACGGAATCACGCAAGTTTTGCGTCTGCATTTAAAACCTAGTTTTTCTTATAAATCTGAATAACATTAGAAGGTTAATTAACCTTATAATTAACATATAAATGTTGCACCACGGGTTAAATGAGAATCTAATTCATCGTATACTGAATAACATATTTCCCCTAAAAACTACATTTGTTTTTCTGGTTCGATCAAAAATTTCTCTTAGTATTATCTAAATTTATGTAAATGCTCTGAAGCTGTATTTTAAACAGGACGTTATTTAAGAATAGCAATTTCAAGCGAAAAGGGTGTTTTAAAATAAATATATTATTCTCATTATTCACCTTAAGTCTCATGATCTTTAAACTCTGGTTTTAAAATTTGTTTTTTCACTACAACAGTGAATGTTGCAACAACTCTATATAATATTTTAATTCCTTTCGTTGTATTAAAAATCATTTTATTTTCATGGGATATAATTATTCAATAAATATTCTTTATCTGTTGTTGACAATGACTTCTAATTATAAGAAAAGAACTTCGAAATGCATCATAAATACTCGAGATGTTAAAAGGAAATCTTAGTTAATATTAACTTCATTATAACTATGATAGAATAAAAACCAAAAATGTATTTCTAAAAATATATAAAAAAAATATTTTCTTGATAATAGTAAATATTATACATTTTTATTTACTTACACAACCTTTTAACCTTGCTTGAACGATACTATCAAACAAAAAAACACTTAAATAATTATATTTCACCAGAAAGAAGTATTTAAATATAAGTTTAATTTTTATACTCCGTTGAGAATGGCGAGCAATCGCCGAAACACGTGTCCGAAAACTGATAGTAAATATATGAAACAGAACAAGTGTGTCATTCCTAATTCCTATCCAGTGAGTTATATGTTTCGTCAAGAGTGTACAAAGTAAGTATCAATCGAAGTATTTTATGTTTGAAAATATTTGAAAATCAAACACTCTTTATATATAAATGGATTTTTCATTTATGTGGAAATAAATATAAGGTAAATACACAGGATTTTACGTTTGTATGCATATCCTCACCAAAAATATAGTTTCTTATTTCCTAATTAAAATAATAATGGGAACATATTTTTCAAAGTTAATTGATTTGTTTCTGTTATTGGATTTTTGATCGACATTTCGTGACCATCACGTCAACACGGAACACCGGCGTAAAACTGTCCAATTTAACGAAATAATCCAAAAACGGCCGAAACAGGAAACTAGAAAACTTGCCGACAAATTATCCCACCAATTACCACCTCCAGTCCATCCCGACGCGCTTTCGCCTTTGAGAGGTTTTGAATCCGAAGATATCCGGTATTAATTTTGGTAATTACTATTTAAAAAGGTTGTTATGTCGAAATTATTGAGACCACACCGGAGGTAGCCATTAATACAGTGTGCTGGAAATCAGAAATTCCTACAGATCATATATTATAATTTCGTATCTAATAGCCACCCGTAGTTATTAATTAGTTTTATTAAAAGATAATTAATGCCCGGCAATGTATTATATAGGAACACGTTCGTATATTTTAAGCGGTATTATCTAATATAATAATAGTTCATATTAAACAAAAAAATAATATGTTTAACACTGTAGGCGTTTACTTCGTTATACATTTTTGAATTATAAATAAAAAATATGTGTATATTAGTATATCATTGTGAGTGAACATTAAATTTTATTTGCATATAAATATCTTTTTTTACGATTATTTCTAATTCTCGGGTTTAATAAACTTATTTAGTTACGTAAAGGTGATATTAATTAATTAATAAAGCACTAAAAACCTTTTTTCGCACTTTTATTTTCTCAATTGTTTGAATGTTTAATTCGTTGATAATACATATTTCTGTTAATAAATAAATATTCGAAAACAGATGAAATATCAAAAAAATATATGAGACTCCCTTGGCCTAACAGTGTGATAATTATATTAAATTCTTGGCCAATTATAAGAATTAGAAACAATGTAATGTAATGTATTTATGTTAATTTCCGTTTGTGATGATATTCTTTATTTTGTGCTTAAGTTATTTTTTGTAATGTACATTATTTTTGAATAAATTTGTTTATTATTATTATTACTATCTAATTTAAAATAACTCAAAAATACAACAGACTGTTTTAAATTTCAAATAGATGGAAAATATTTTCTTGAATTAAATTTTCAACATAATTAATTTTATTAAAAATATACAAAATCTGAGTAGTTGTAGTAGTAGTGTTTGGCTATCGACCACGTGGTGCTTCCGCCTTGTGATTTGTGTATTTGTGTGTGTAAATGAGATTGTTACTTTAAAGGATCGCCCCCGTCACTTTAAAGCACCATTAATTGTATCCCAATGGTGAATGGTACCGGTCACCCATCCAACTACTGACCCGAACCAAAGTTGCTACACGTTAGTTCGGGGTCGTAATCGTATGCGCCACCACCGGCGTGTATAAAAGCTGATTAAATTAAATTTTAATCAAATGACAAAAAATAGTCATAACATATCTATCATATTTTGTGATAAAAATCAAAAATAATCAAATTTAGTTGAAAACACAGTGAAAAAAACTATAGTAATAATAATAAAAAACTATAGTAACAGTGAAAAAAACTATAGTAATATCAATCTTACACGTGGAAACAAATGTAAACCTTAATTATTTAAATTATTGCATTGTCTGTAATCTCAGCACAATTTAACACTCATCTAGGCTTTGAGATCCGGTTCCATGATTACATTTATGTTCATCATAATTTAATCCACATTCAAGGTTTAAAATCCGTTTCTATAATTGCATCTATCTTCGGTCTGTAATTTAGGCGGCATCTATTCTTCAGCTGGTCGATCAATAATGGTTTGTCTAATTATATTTAATGCGAGCAAGATAAAAAAGTGGTTACGCAAATCCACGAAACTGAATAGCTAATTAATTTGTGAAGAATGCGAGTAGTCCACTCGGAATGAATGATTAAATAATTAAAGTTCCAAATTAATTTCTGATTGATTAATTAAACACGTCAAGTGTCGGATCAGTTTGGTGCTCTCATTTAGAGGAGTTGTTTCGCATCGTTTAATTAGAATCATAATAATGATTAATGTTGGACAATTTTAAGAGATCGGGGATAATTTTTAATTGATGAATTTAGTACACGCCGCTGAAGAATCCCATTTACGCTTTTAGAAATGCATTCGAAACTATTAACTTAATTATTGATTAATGAGATTCAATCGGGGTGAGTCCGATGGCTCGTTCTGATTGTATAAATAATCCACCTGATTTACTTTTTGCACAAGGATACAATTCTGATGCTTTCTAGTAGTTGATTAATTAGTATAAAGGTTTGGAATGCGTCATTAGTTTATTATTGTGTTTATAGTAATGTAACTATAACAATGTATGTATTAATTTTGTAAACATAAATACATAATTAATTAAATGGAATCCACATGTTTTAATAATAAACATAGAGTCAATAGATATTATATAGTTAATGTATCAAATATGACCAAGAAGACTTCCCTTAATATTGTAGTTAGATAATAATGTAAATGGTATATTTGAGGAGAATTTTATTTAAAATTAGGTTCTTGTAGATTAAATCATACATAGATAAAATGATTATGAAAAGTAAAATGAGAGTTTTAGATTTCTCTCTCCTCGTCTGAACAGTTCCATAAAAATATGCAGACAAAAGAATCGTGGAGAAGAAAGATAATTCTTAATTATAATGATTCCATACATAGATATGCTTTACTATTTTAAAATTAAAAGTATGATTTATTCAATGTATCTGAGACAAAACGTTAATTACTACTACTTAAAAATTGGAAAGATGAATTTTGGAAATATAGCAACGGCCTGTAGAAAAAATCCCTGCATGTATTCAATTACAGCAAAGCGAGCAATAAATCACTTAAAACTGCTCCATTTAAAGCTATGCCTATATTCTAGAAAGAACAGTTTGTGTGGAAGAAAGCGTAAGTAAAACAAATGTTCAATAACAAATATGCGCTTAATAATTTTGCACTTGCTTCTATAAATTATTTATCACTTTTATAAAAATTAACATTTTTTCAATTTTTTAAATATATAAATATAGGAAATATTACAAAATTTTCTACAACTCTTTTCAAAATATTAATTAATATTGCATAAAACTTTTACAAGAAATATTCCTTATTAGAAATAATAACCAGTTTTTAAAAACTTGTTATAAATATTTTAGTTTTTGAAAACAAAACCACATACAACGCTGATTTCCCCTGCATTTGCGAAGGGTCTTGGGCTGGAGAGTGAATACGAACACTGAAAGCTGAGGGAATGAAACGTGATGATTTGGAGGCCTTTCTGGCAGACACGGAGCAGTACAAGATCGCCAACGCCGATCCGGAAGGAGAGCTGATGAGTTAGGGGCAATACTGAGGTTGGCTTGCGACCAGGCAATCCCAAGAAGGTCACCACCAGGAGAAAAAGTACGAGGACGTCAAGGTAGCCCCAGACAGAGCTAATGCTGCCAGAAAGTAGTTCACTAGGGCCAAGAGTCGAGTGATCTCCAATTCATAGGAATTTGCGGAGCATATCAAGGAGACCAAATAATCTCTGAAGACGGCGATCAGCAAGAGTAAGTGAAGTTTTTTCCGGGACCTAAATCTATTATATAGTGTTTAGGCAACGCGTTATGTTAGAAGAAGAATACAATTCGCCTCATAAAGGTCTAAGTGGGAAATGCGATAAGTTTTCCGAAGAAAAAGAGTGAAGAAATGGACTACAAGGCCACCAGCGAAAACATAGCCGTCACCCATGCTTGGGTGATGGGGCATTTAATGTGTTAAAGACAACCCTGGGGATAGTCATCGGAAGAATGGGCAAGGTGCAACCTGGTGGAGGGATTCTTGTGTCGAAAGGGATGCCGAAGGTGATGCGGATCCTGTTTCCACCGAACACGGGACACGGCCGGAGAACATACCCCGATCCTGAGATCATCCTTTTCGCCGAGGAGGAAGTGGCAGGGGCAGCACGAGATCTTCCTAACAGGTAACCTCTAAGGCCGACGGGAATACAAAGCAAGACATGACATTTATAGTGAACCAGCTAACGACACCACCAACTTGTTTAATTACTGCGTCGGACAGGGCATCTTTCCAACTTCTAGAGAAGTTGGTCCATGATAGGCTTCTCCATTGACTAAACGACAACGAGGCATAGTGTGCCAAATCCTACACGATCGCCAGGAGGGAGATTTGAGGGAAGACAATTAAATTGAAATTTCAAAAAAGAACATATCCACTCGATTGTAAATAAAACCCTTTGGATCTTGCATATTTATATTTTTTAACCCCATATATTTCTTTGCAATTAGTACTTAAACTTAAATATAATATAATATTATACACAATCGTTTATAACAACATAATAGTGTACGTTATGGTTAAAAAATTAAGTTTCTAAATAATTTAGAAAAGAAGTAAAAAAAAAATATATATGAATATTTTAAATATAAATTTTAACTATAGAACGAAGATAGCACCGAACAAAAGAAAATAACAGACCCACAAATCGCACGAAAATTTTGAGGGTTGTTAGAGCAAACATTGTACTAATTTTTAGTTATACAGGGTGACTGACGAAAAACCTTTGGTGCTGTATCTCGCTTATTTTTTATCCGATTTTAATAAATAAAAAGACTTTAATATGAACTGAACTGATATTTTTTCTTGGATCCAGTTTTTGACAAAAGACAATCAAATTTATTTTTCAAATTGCACTGTATATATATTTTTTATTGATCCGCAAGGAAATTTTTTTCTGAATACAAAAATGTAAACAATTTTTTCCATACATCAAACTAATGTCGAAAAATTGAGGATTTTTGAAAAAAAATTAATAAATCAAGTACCTATAGTAAACAACATACAGAGTCATTTCCAAATTTCAAAAGTGACTGCAATGATTTTTAATAATTGCACCAATAAAATGAATAATGAAATATTCTATTAGTATTTATAATAGAGAATTTTCTTTTGAATATGTGATCATAAAGAACAGCAAAACATGTATTTTAAAAGGGAAGAAGTAAATACATGGTGACTGATGAACCCTGTATCCACAGCCCTTATAGAGTTGGAATATTTTATATAACTCTTTCTCGTTATATTTAATATTTTTAACAGTATAATGTTATAAACAATTTTGTATAATATTATATTGATAGTACACCTACAATCCATATAATAAACTATTTAACCTTGAGCGTGAAATTGCGTAAAATTAAAATTAAATCAAGTTTAAGCGTTAATTGCAAATAATATAGGGGTTAATAAATATAAATATGCAAGATACAAAGGGTTTCATGGGTCTAAAATCGAGTATATGTTTTTTTTTAAATTAATTTTAACGCTGCGGAACAAGGACGTCAAGTTTTGAGGCCGAATGCCCTGCGCGTCGCACTAGGGTACTGCACGATATCGACGGAGGCTATCGAAGTGCTACCGTCTTTTCCTCCGCCGGATCTGGAAATATCAGCGAAGACCGAAGTCTACTTCGCAGTGATGAGAGAGGTTCCGGGCAGGGAGACCAAGCGCGAAGCCAGGCAACGCCTGCTGAACATCTGGCAAAGCAGGTGGAGCGTAGGCAGTAAAGGAGAGTGGACCCGCACCCTCATTCTCGAGGTGGAGACGTGGGTAGAAAGGAGGCTCGGTGATCTGAACTACCACACCACCAGATTCCTACCCCGACATGGATGGTTCTTGAACTGCCATTTGAACTGCTTATGTCAATGCTCATAATGACAGCAGGAAAGAGGACAGGTGAGATGAGGTCAGATGCCAAAGTGTTAACGAGGTGTTATAGTCCATTCCTCCATCGGATCTTTGAATATCGGCGAAGACCGAAGTTTGCGACCCAGATCTGAGAGGGATGCCGCACAAGGAGGCCAGGCGCGAAACCAGACAACGCGTTCTATACAATAGCAGAGCAGGTAGAGCGCAGGCAGATAAAAAGACTTGCATCCTCATCCCTGAGGTAGAGTCATGGATAGAAAGAAGGCACAGGGAACTGGACTACCACACCACTTAGTACCTATCCGGACACGGATGCTTCTTGAGCTAGCTATGCCGGATCGGTAAATCGGTGTTGCGAACAGCAGAAAGTAGACACGGCAATCCACTGGCAAATTTGAATGCCAAGAATGACAGTAAGGAAGAGGAGAGTCTATTACATTGGCTGAAATCTAGGAACCCTTCGGAACTGATGACCAGAATTGTTGGCACTGCCTGCGCCGCCATCCTAGGAAGAAAGGAGACGTTCCTGGGGGAGCCGAAGGGGACAGAGGAGGCCCAGCAGGGAGCTGGATAGAAATCAAGCTTATCTGTTTTGTTATTGTTTCTGTTTTTTGCCTGTTGTTTTTCGTTGATGTTTTTCACTGCTAAATACATCTATGTAATTTAATTAATTGTTAATTGATTACACTAATTATACTGTAAACCGTAAATGTTAATTTTAATATTTAATAAAGACTGAAGGACAAAGGGAGAGAAGAGTACAAAAAGGATAAATGAACTTGAAGTATTATCAGAGTTTTACCGTTGTCCCCGGATTCATTGGGGTTGCGGTACTACATGGTAATCCTTACTTACATACACTGAATGAAAAAAATCAGTGCCAATAAGAATTATCTATGTTTTCACAAATTACGATTCGAAAATCGGCAATCCGATATGTAATAGCAAATTTATGTGCCAATTAAATGAAAGAAGAAAACAATTTCATGGCCTCACTGATTATAATTAAATTTAACCAATCTTTGCGAGTACATTGAGATGGTTATATTCAAAATATAGAAATACGAACAAGACCTCGTTTAAATCTACCTTAATTAACGTTGATTTCCTATAACGCGGTTTTTGTTGAAAACTCTAAAAATACTTAAAATATAGCCGGAGAAAAATGATTGCAGCATTTCAATGATTCTTATACATTCCATTCCAATTTATGCTTGATTGGTGCAATTAAGTTTTGTAAGCTATTAAAGAGTGTTCAATACTTTCACGATTTGCGTGAAACGTAATTAGTTGTAGTATGTATGTAGTAATAATAGAAATTATTATATTCACTATTTGTTTTGAGTTATGTGAAGTAATAATCACAAGTAATACCATAAGTGATGGCAATTTACTCGAATAAATTTTGTTTTTGCATGAAAGTTTGTTGCTTAGCGATTTTAATGAGAGCAACTGTCACGAAAAAATCACGAGCCGCGAATAAGCAACAAACTTGAATGCACTAAAAACAAAATTTATTCTGATTTAATTGTCATCACGAATGGTATTTGGAAAGACTATTCGACGACTTGAAACGAATATCGGTGAATGGTTCAATATTTATATTAAAATTTTTATGATATATCTCCTGCAGTATTTTGGTCAAAAAATTCGACATTGATTAAATAACACCTCCCTTATAATCATTTGCATTTACCTTTTTCATATTATACGCCCAGTCATCATAATCGCGGCAAGAGTTTCCATTGAAGTTTTGCTAACAACTGGTAGTTTTTATCGGCGCAGAATTCTTCAAATCGTTTCCAAACACACGATCTCGTTTTAGTTTTATTTTTTGGTACAGAACTTGCCACCGTTGCATTTATTATGAATGATGAAGCGCTACCTAACCTTTTGATTTTATAACCTACTTGCAACTGACATACGTAGAAACAACGTTTTTCGCTTTTTTTATCAAGGCTAATTCAATTTTTGTCGGGAAATAGCTAACTTCGGGTTATTCAGGTGAATAAACATCAACTTAGTGAAACAACGTTTTTCGCTTTTTTTTATCAAGGCTAATTCAATTTTTGTCGGGAAATAGCTAACTTCGGGTTATTCAGGTGAATAAACATCAACTTAGTGTTTACTCACTTATAAATTGACGTGATTGGCTAAAAAATATCACATGCCTCCTTTTCATTGGCTACATGCAATAGGAGTGGAATAGTCACTAATAAAACACGGTTTGATTTGAAAGGAAATCAAACCGTGTTTTATTAGAGATTATTATGTAAGAAAATCATATAATTAGTTGTTTGTTTAACTTTAATCCTTATTTTCTTTAGATTATAAGTGGGTGTAAAGATAATAATAAAAAAATGATACGAAAAAGCATTTCGCTGGACATGAAAATGCAAGTTGAAGAGAAATTTGTTTACTTCTACAATAAAAACGAATTTATGTTTATGTTTATTAATTCTTTGTACATCTTTCTTAAAAAATACATTTCAAAACAAATAAATTACAAAAAACATACATAAAATTTTGGGCGAAAGAAGCACGGGCGGAGTTCATATTTAAATACGTTCTTCCACTCAAACCCATATTGTACCGTCATAAAAGAAGCTGGCATCATCTTCTACATCCGGAATCAATTTTGTTCTGCTTTGTATTTGTTAAATTTTTCAATATTTGTGGGAAACTTCTGGCAGTTAATGTCAAAAAATGACAAAATTAAGTTGAAAGCAACTACTACTACTACATCGTCCAGTGCAGCAAAGATAACACGATCAAGAAGCAATATTTTAGAAGAAATATGATTATGATTATGAAATCGAACGCAACATGCCGCTAAGTCAAAAAACACATTCAAAATGAAAGAGAAGATACGAGTGACAATTTTATAGCTAGCCGAGATTGGTTCGATAATTTAAAAAAAAAAACCTCCACAACATTCGAATCCACGAAGAAGCAGCGAATGCAGATATTGCTGCCGTTACATTTTTTCCTGCAACGTTAAAAGCCATAATTGAAAGAAAAAATTATCCACCAGAACTGTTTTTTAACATGGTCGAAACATGACTTTTTAGAAGAGAATGCTAGAGCGCACATTTATATCGCGAAAAGAAAAGCAAGAACCGGGTTTCAAAGCTGCAAAAGACCGTTTCACCCTTCTGGGTGGTAACGCCAATGGCGATTTAAAATTAAAACCAAAACCCCAAGGTTCATGAAAGGAGTTCTAAAATCTACTTTACCCATCATTTGGCAATTCAATAAGAAATCTTGGATCACAAGACATATTTTTCAAAATTGGTTTACTACACATTTTTGTTTATCTGTAAAATCTTACTGTGTACTAAATCATTTTGAACCAATAGCTCTATTACTGCTAGATAACGAACCAAGTCATGCCATCAAACTATCGGACTTAAACACGCATTCCGGTGGAAATAGTTTTCCTACCACCCAACACTACATCGTTAATTCAGCCAATGGACTAGGGAGTTATTGAAAATTTTAAGGCACATTATCTTCGTCGTACATTTCAACAACTTATTGATAATAATAATAATAATAATAGGCTTTTATATCCATAACCAATTTGCATACATACTTTTATAATTAAAAATATCAAAATAAACATAGATAGGGAAACTTACTAGTTATGAAATAAAACAGAAGGTGGAGATAAAGAAACAATTTTGCAATTTTGGAAAAAATATAACATACTGGATGCCATAAGCAATATCGTCTTCGTTTGGAAGAAGATATGGCCGGAGGTATTCCAGGATTATCAACGAGAAGAGCCCTTTGTGTGCCAAGTTGTCAATCTAGTCGAAACAGCAAAACTAGGAGATATAAATGAGCAGGATATTGAGAAGCTACTGCAAGTTTCTGGTAAAGGCCTTACCAACAATGACCTTCAGGAAGTGACAGAACAAGGAATTGAAGAAGGCAAAAACAGTAATTCTGAAACGATGAACTAAAAGAAATTTCTACAGATTTTCTTAAAAAAAAGAAATAGTAGATCAAATTGTAGGGAATGACCTAAATTTTGACAGGAGTGCAAAAGCAAGAAGGTTTTGGATTGGATCGCCTGCTATCGATATTTGCTTAATGAAAGATAAAGAAAGCGACACATGATTCTAGATGATTTCTTCGTAAAAAAATCAACAAGATCAGAAGAGCCAGGACCTTCATCACAAATATAAACTTTATTATTTGTGGAAATGTTTGTGTTATATAAAATGCAAATTATTATTATATATACCAGTTTACAATTAAAGTAACATTTATTTATTTTGGTTTCATTTGACGTTTTTATCTTTAGGAACGCAACTACCGCGCTAAACGAGGTCTTGATGCGATAAGATATAAGTAGAAATATAGAAACATGAAATTTATTACTCTTGTCTTATGCCATTTAATTATCTTATTACACAATTTCCTTTTCAAAATATTTTACTAGGTTTCTTACCTACACTTTCCCATGACTTCTTCAATAACTGACTCTCTTGATAGCTTTCGAACTTCTTAGAGAATTTTTACTTTATCTGAGCTTACAGCTATTTTATTAAAATATTGTTTCATAAATTTTCATAACAATTATACTAAAACTGCTATAATACTAATTCAATTTTGATTTTACCTTCATTCATTAAATTGCGCAATTTAAGTATAATTAATGATTTATTAAGTTGGCATTTGATATAATACATAGGATATTATAATAAGAAAATCTTATTTTCGCTCGTTTCACAAATTTTGTCCAATTCGTTTTCAAAATCGTTGTCATTTTGCAAAATTTCAATATAAAATAATAATATGAAGACTAGGGAATTAGAAGAAATAAATGAAGAAACTATTATTTTATATTTCCTCTGAAATTAATGCATTACTCTCAATCGTAATATATAATAATAAGAAAAGACTTAATAGGAAAATAAAAAATTAATGAAGAATTTGTAGCTGCACAAACACGTTCAAAATATTCCGCACTATGATTAATTCTGCGTTAACATAATCCTAATAGAAAATATTTGCATGATAAGTTTGAAGATGTCGTATCTTATAATCAAGTATAAACTGAGAACTTTTCTCATTATTATTTTCTTATTACTATTATGCTGACCTATTTTCATACCAATAACATTTATTTCCACTACAGTGTTTAACTCTTTTCTATGGGTTACTCTTTATATTGAAAATATTATTAGCTACAATTTAATCATTTAAAATATATGTTTTATTCCCAAAATTGTCCAATTATACGTACGCACAGAAATAATTTTATCTCGGTACACTACAAAAATGCCCACACATGTTATTAAGCCGATGTCGAAAATGGGCATTTAATGTAACATAAATACTCGACAAAAATTCAGTTTAAGAACGGTAGCCGTCGGACCGGTTCACCGTTTAAAGTAATTTTTCTCAACAATCGCCACCATAATAAGATGCTCAATTTATGCGGTGAATAAAAATTTCGACCGGAATATTTATGGCCGACATATATTTTGTTTTCACGTCGTGGCCACAAAATAAAATTTAGTGATATACGATGCGTAGCGTGAAATTCAAAACAACTGCCTTTTTCCTACATCTGAGGAAAGAATTGTGTAATCACGCCCACGCGCCAAAGTCGGACAATAAAAGGTCTAAACTTGAATGTAAATATGTCACGAGGGAATGTACAAACAATTCATCTTCACGTTTCTGTATTACCACCCAGGTTAACTAGCTTTTATTTACTGTTATGGCTTAATTAAAATATATGTTAATGTAAGTCTTTTTCAATCATAATTTATACAATTTATAAGAAACAAGTTGTAATGTTAAAAATGTATTAAACGGAAAGGAGGTTGTAGAAAATTTACTAATAATAAGAAGTTTTTCTTACTATAAGTTGTAATTAACACAAAAATAAGTGTTTTCTAAATACTGGGAGAATGTGAATACTTCATTAGAACAATGTTTTCTTTGAAATATTTGCTACCACAGTCTAAATTCATTAAATTATGCAGTGATCCCACTAGCAATGTCACCAAAATAACTTAAATTAGCAAGAACTCTAATAAGAGCTTCGAAAACAAAACCCTTACAGATTATAAATATAACCAAAATAGACATCGGATAGCTAGCTAGGAAGCGGATAATATAACAACATTATATTTCCTTGAAGAAAATCAAATAAATAAATATAATCCTTTATCTTTCTTTTTTTCTTTATCTGTCATGTTGACAGAATATATACAGTATTTTTACATATTAAAATATTAATTAATTTAATGGAATTAGTATTCTAATAAAAGAAAAAAATGAGCTAAAGAGCGTAATAATAACCGTCGGAAGAACATCGAACAACGTAAGATTCTTCATGAGATTAGGTTGAATGGGTCAGAGTGGAAGAACACCTCGAATAAATGAACTCCGCCCGGGTCTCTTCAATTTAAATTTTAGTAATATTATTCATAATAGTATTATTTTTTATTAATTTAAGAAGAGAAACGAAGCAGTAAATAAATAAATAAGATATATTTGTGTTAAGCCTGTTTTAAATAAATTGAAATAAAACTTTAACAATCTAAATCTAATCAATAGATCGTTTCGTAAGTAAATTTAATTATTCGTCACCTAAATAACGAAACAATCAATTATATTTTGAAGTTTAATTAACGCATGTTTTCTCTTGGCGTTATTGCTTTCCTGTGTGGATTATGGGAAGCAATATTGAATCCAATTATCGATAATTAATGAATTTGAATTTTACCATACAAACAGCGTTCTAACATTATTATGTCGTCGCCTAATTGGGTTTATTGTAAGTAAACTGGCTTAATTATTAAATTTTGTGGGAAAATTACGATTAGTAGAAAGTTATGTGAAAAGTTTACGTACGAGGATTCAACTTTCCAATACCGAGAAGGAGTGTATTTTAAAAATTGTGTGAAAATTGATTACTTCTAGATAACTATTACAATTGGAATAATATGAAATTTTGCATTAAAAAAATGAAGAATACTTTAATCATAGTAATTTAAATTTGTTAGTTATTGAGTACATGTATAACGTAAGCTACTAAAGAGATAAATTAACAATTTTCTTAACTATTCCAAAACGCTATATCTCTAATACAAGTTATGTATCTTTTATTCATAAATAAAATTCAATTTTTATAAATTAAGTTTGTTGTTGAAATAAAACAAATTTATTTTTTTACTGTTGGATTGCTTTTTATAAATAGTAATAGGAAAAGTATGGCGATATAACACTAGTTATTGCAATTTCCTTTAAAAATTAATAATAAATTAGGTTGTAAATAAATCTAGTTATATCAAAAGTTTGTCATTAAATGGCATGTTCTTGTAAGTTTTCTAATTTGTAATTTAAGTTAGTATTAATAGAACTAGTTTCTAATAATTAATATTCATTTTAGAAGAGAATGCGGATCTTTGTCTAAAAAAATCAAGAAGAGTATAAAAATAACAATTAAAGATCAAGTTTTGTCACTAAAATGTTTAAATGTTGACAAAACAGTTCGATTTCATATCTATTAAGGATAGCCTAAAATAACCGGAATTTCTTTGTAGAAAGTATTTACTTTATTGTTTATAGAATCTCTTTCCAATTAGCATTAATGGATTTGTTCAAACGTTTATACTATTATTGAAAGCACCTTCTAAATTCGTCCGTTTTAATTCCTCCTGGAACCTTTATGATATTGCGTCTGATGCTGCTAAATCTAGCGAATAGGATACTTACTAAGAGTTGGGCGCGGAGTCAAAGCCGGTCTTGCGCAGTATTATCATAACCTTGAAATAGATAAGTTTACTCTCCAATTTTATGGGATACATTATAAATATACTGCCCCTTTAAATAGATCCACATTAGATTACACCTGCCAAGCTATAATGTGTTCGTTGGATCTTCCGTCGTACGTCACAAACTATCACTTCAAAAAACGACGAAAGTTTTACAGTGCGTTCTTTTTCTAACGCATTTGGTTTACTTGATCAGACTGAATGTTTTTGCGTCGTTTCTCGAAGCGATAGTTTGTGACGTACGACGGAAGATCCAACGAACAGACTATATTTTCGTTGAACAAAACACGGATTTTGCCAATACTGCTCTTACTTTTAGCAGTTGCCTGAACGTAGCTGATCTTCAACGACCATTTCTCCCTTTCTAAAGTGATAAAACCCATTCTTCTTTGTAAGCTGTTTGCACCATCACAACAATTTCTGTTGTATTTTCTAGTGTCATGTCTATACTACACGCACACTTACAGAACTGCCAGAGAAACCACACTACCACCTGGCAGAATAACCCAAGGGAGGTACCTCAATTACACGATAGGAAATATTGCGATTCCGGTTATTTCTGTGTTTAAATCGTAAGAACATTTTCATGTTTTTACATTTATTTAAAGCTCATGCTTTTGTTTTGATAAATTAAATAAAAGATTGTTCTACTTGGTGTTTGTTGTAAGTGGAACATACAAAAAATACTTAGTTGAAATAAAACCACATAGTTGAGAGGGTTTCACATTTGAATGTAAAACTCTCTCAACTGTATAGTTTTATTTTAATGCATTATGGAGTTTCATTATATATCCACCTCGTCAATTCAATACAAATACTTACGATAAAAAATTAACTTTATGATAATAATAATATTTTTTGGTCAGCAGTTGGATGGCTGGCCGGTACCATTCACCATTGGGATACAATTAATGGTGTTTTAGAGTGACGGGGGCGATCCTTTAAAGTAACAACCTGATTCACACACACATAAATACACAAATGACACATGGCGAAAGGACCACGTGGTCGATAGCCAAAACACTACCATTGCTATTAATATTTCTTTATCGTTAAATTAAATTTTAATTCGTTTTAATGTTTTTTTTTTTGACAAGTAAAAGTAAGTTTCTCATAAAGCTTGAGATTTTTAAATTTCTTCTTCTTACTAATGAAAAATATTTAAAAATTGTAATGGCATACGTTGGGTGTTAATGTCAGCATAACAAAGGCAAAACAAACATAGTTTCTTTGTTTAGATCAGGCAGCATCAAAGATGAGATCAATAGTAAATTAAAAACTGAAAGTTGTGCTTCTAGGTACTTCAAGTTTAGCGTTTCTCCTCCCGGTGGATAAAGTTGCAAATCATTCCAACAGATCGCAAAGCTGTAGTGAATTTTCAAAATAGCTTCTGTTAGTGATCCACATTACAAACAGCGAGCGAGTTCTTGATTGCAGATAAAGAAACTGTGGGAAATATCCACAAACGTTTGTGTGCAGTGTATGGAGATTGTGTTGTCGATAGGAGCACTCAACACAGGTTGCAAAGAACAACCATGTCATCTGATTTGTTGGCGAGGTTTGATGCTGAAGAGGAAGCGTTTCTGTCGCGGATTGTGACGGTTGAAGAAACCTAGGTGCACCACTTTGAGCCGGAAACCAAACGAACGAAAAAAATCAAGTCAACTCCCTCTGCCGTAAAAGATATGATTACTGTTTTTTAGGACAGTGAAGGGGTCATTCTTGTTGATGTTATGCCAAGAAGGATGACAGCTGAAATCTTGATCCTGCACGATAATGCACGCCCGCATACAAGTCTCAGAACCCGGGAACCCCTCACCAAATTGGGTTGGACAACATTGCCCCATACACCATACAGCGCAGATCTGGCACCATCAGACTTCCATCTCTTCGGACCTCTTAAAGACGGTTTGCGTGGAAGATACTTCGAAGATGATGAGAGCGTAATTCAAGCGGTGAAAACATAGCTTCGCGCACAGGTCAAGAGTTGGTATCGGCAGGGAATGGAATACAGGCACTTGTTTCACGCTGGCGTAAGACCGCACAAGTTGATGAAGACTATGTTGAAAAATAGTATGTGTAGAAGAAACATGTAGCTATATTGTCACCAAAATTTAACATTTTTATATAATTAGTTTCTAAAAAAAATATGGGGCATTACTTATTGAACGTCCCTCGTATTTAGACCACAGAAAACCCATATAATTTTCTTTAGAAATGATCTTGTATAAATTTTAAGGAAAGAGATGAATAAGTATGCTCGATCTAAGGTGTCAGAAAAAAATATATGTACGTTTTACATAACAAACATAGTTGCACTTTGGATTTTTGGGTATTCCACTGTTCAAATTACAAAAATATTAGTCTTAAAATCATAATTTGAAAAATCTCTTTGGCAGAAATATAATTAAATGGGTAGGGTTTATGTAGATTTATTGGATGTTTCACCGTCATCAACAAGATCCAACCAAACACTTTTTATGAGGAGAACAGAGATGCTTAACCATTAATTAATTCCAAATTTAAAGAAGATGTTGGACAAGAAAAAAAACTGTAGATAAATTGGTTACTGGATTCAAAGGCAAAATATGCAAAATAGGTATTAGGTATTATTTATTTTATCCAACATGCTAAAAAAAAGTTTCTAATATTCTTGCATAATAAGTTTTCACCGAAAGTTTGATCGCATTTGTAAAGGCTTGAATTTACAAAATGTGTGTTTTTCCATTCGCGTCCTCTATTCTTCTGATGATATTTGCTCCATAAAGACTCTATTGATGACGATTCATCAAATGTTTTGCGAAATATAGTCTTTTTTCTTTATATTGGGTGCCTGAATTCCTGAATTCTACCTTAATATGGTAGAGTAACTTCGTCTAACATCTAGTTAGACTCTATTTTATTGAAAGTACAATCTGTTTCTAACATATTAAAAGCGTTTAGATATTAATACTGATGATAAAAAATTAAATATCGCAGACACGTCTAAAAATTTTCCATCGACGTGTTAATAACCTCACTGGAGAATTTTACCTGAGTTTAAAAAGGGTCTGGTAGATCATCTACCAAAGATGAAGAAGAATGTTTAAATTGGAAACTATATATTTGGTCCAAAATACAAGAGAAAAACGTAAAATGTGGTAGACATTATACAAGAAATATTTGTTATGTTTATGTATTCATAAACAAGGTTTAAATATTGGTGAATGTTTCGGGCAATAAAGCGACTATAAAACCTATTTGTTCATATTGTTTCTGTTTGTATATTATATATAGTAATTACTTTCTATAACCGATCAAATAAATAAAAATAATTGCTTACAATATTATTTTAGTTTCCAATCTCTATTCCAATTTTCATGAGTTTATTTGTTTTTTATGAAAATAATATAACTGTAAATTATGAATGGTCTAAATCTTCACGTAACTCCAAACTATGCTACTCTATTCCTACGTAATAATTAGAAAAAACACGTGTTTTTTCTAGTTATTAGTTAATTTTATACAACGTAAAGGATTTATATATTTTTACTACTACTACGTGTTTATATTTTTGTAGACCTCGGCTTAGTAATCAGAACTTCACTACTGTTGAATTTGGTTCTTTTCTTCTGTCTTCTTGACTGTATACTTTATCATTCTGCTTTTACCTACTATTCACTCATCTTTCTGTCATTTCTCTTCATATTCTTTCATTTCTTTACGTATTTTAGTTACTTTATATGCTCTTTTCTACCTTTTGGCTATCTATTATGTATTTATATTGCACTTAAGTTTCTCTAGTTTTATTTAGATTAAAACACAAGTATATAATATCTTATTTATTGTGTTATTCATATCTCAAACGATTTAAATGCTTCTGGCTATAATTTATTTTTCTTTTATCCGCCTTGTTTCAATAACTGTTATGTGTTGTTGTCTACAATTCGTTTGTCACAAAACAGGCGCTCAATAAGATAATTTTGTAAAATAGGTCTCCAAACTAAATTTAAGTAAATTTTGAAAACATCCACTGCCACTATTGAGGCTTCTTTTATTCCTTCGCGTAAAGCGTTAAAAGAATTTTGTATTTAGAATTTCATAATTTTTTCTGTAATCCTCTTCTGTAGGTGAACCAAGTTATTAATGTACTTGAAATATCGAGTAACAACAAAATCACTCGATCTGGGAGGTAATTCATGTTTAGTGTTTAAACTCTTAATACTCTAATACTATAATAATGTAAAATTTTAATAGCATCTGAAGCAGTATGAAGATGGATATATCTATTACTCATCTCTTCATCGTCAAATGTTTCATTGGAAAAGATTAAAATTTTCTCTATACATACATATACTAGAGTGATAATGATGATGATTCATAAAAAATATTATAAAAGTCTTCAAATTACCAAGACACAGGCCATCATAGTTAAGAAATTTTAACACATTTTTCTAAATATTTTCAATACCGTTCATGGTTGAGTACTGCAATTTAGAACAGCCTAAACTAACATCAAGTAAATTCTTTAGACAATTTATCACTTTAATCGGACGCGGGAACCATGATATACAGGGTGTACCTAAAATTTGTTTGATCAGAACTTTCTATTTGCTCGTAAGTGTACATTTATTTTTCCAAATTATAATAGAAAATGTATTTTAGAAACTTTAATCACTCTTTAAAGATGTTGATAACAGTAGCCATTTTTGAGTTAAAAGCAAAAGTGTTGGCCTTTTATTTCAATTGTAACAAAAAAAAAATCCAAAAATCCTTGGAAAAATCTGGGTCGGCGATGACAATTGAAAAACGAATTGAAACAACTTGCCTATGTCGTTTATTAATTCATTTCTTCATCGTCAAGTTTTTCAATGGAAGAGATCTAAATTATTCTCTATACAGTTTACCTATTAGGATATCATTTAAAAAAACAGCGCTAGTACTAATCTGTACTTCTAGAAAGCACACCATTTTTTTGGAATCGTCAGATTCTTTGAAAAAAAAAACATCAAGCCTTTTAGCTTCTCCTCATTCTAATATTTTGCAAATTACCCTAATCGTTGATAGAATTATACCTCATCTGTGAAAAATATTTTATCAATAAGGTCGTCATCAAAATTTTAAACGATCAAAATGTTACTCGTTTAAGAGTGTTAATTCTTTGAAATCCTTCTAAATAAGTTAAAATATTGGTTTGATAACTAAGTAATTTCGGTAATCACTCATATATAGCCTTGCTTTATTTTTATGAATGACCTGTGTTATTAAGGTACTTTGCTCAATATCATTCGATATCAGTCACATTGACGTTTCTTTAAAAGCAGGTGTTACTTTATTGTTTTGTTGATGTTAGTTGTGAGAAATAAAATGGAGGGAAGACATATTTTAACACAAAGAGATATGTAAAGTTTATGGCGATGATTGCTTAACAGAGTGTTTATAACATAATTTGTTTTAAAAAATCCGTTCTGGAGATTTTTCTCTTAAAGAAAAACAACTTTTTGGCCGGCTCTCCAAACTTGATGACGACCAAATCAAAACCATAGTCGATCAGAGTCGTCAGAGATAGCAGAGTGGTTAAGTGTATCGCATACTGTGATAGAAAAGCACTTAAAACGCATTAGGCTCGATATTTAGGTACTGCATGAATTAAAAGAGATTCACTTAAAACAACAAATCAACAATTTGGGCTGCTTTCAAGGAACCAAACGATCAATTCAGATGTGTACTGCCAACAACTTTCAAAATCAGACACCATCGGATTACCATTTATTCGGCAGTTTGCAGAATTTTATAAATTGTATTCTATGAGGTCAAAATCATGAAGTTACAAGGTGGATGGCGACGGGTCATTGAACAAAATGAAAATTATTTGGTTATTTTTTGTATTAAAAAAAGAGTTTTATTTCATATACCTAAATCGAAATTACTTAGTTGACAAACCAATATAAGAGAGCATATGCAAATCATTTCTTAGAATTTTCTAAGGCATGTAAACTGATATTACAGTTAGCGGCGAAAATGGCGAAGTGTTAAATACATCGTGTATTATTTTTCGTATCGTTGCATAAACTTTGGACTATGCTTCGTTAGTAGTACCCGTGGATTCCTTTCTCCCAATATTTCGAGAGTCATCTCCAAAAGTTGGGAACGGAATTTTGGCAACTCCTACAACTCTTTGCCCATTACGAAAATATTATTTAATAATAACCTTCTACACTTTAAATTACATATTTATGATAATTAGTGGTAAATGAAATCTGACATATCAATGTATAAACAAATATGACTTTAGATTCACAAAATATCAAATATTTATGTGTTATGAAATTTCAATCAATTAATGTAATTCAACTAAATAGGAAATAATATAAACAGAAGTTGCACTTTCTCAAATAATATTCCATCTCAACAACATTCAATATTTATGAAACCAACTACACCCTGAGAAATAATTAATATTACACTTAGTATTAAAAATAATACTTGTAAAGGACTAGATGAAATACCGATGCAGGTAATCAAGAAATGCATACATTATATAGCTGAACCACTTAGAGACATAATAAATTGCTCCTTGAAAACTGGCATATTTCCTGCAAAGTTAAAGGAAACTATCCTAGTACCTATAAATAAAAAGAATGACGAAAATAACCTTGAAAATTATAGGCCTATTAGTCTATTAAATTATATATCAAAAATTCTTGAAAATGTAATTTATAATAGACTACTTAATTTCTTTACAAAACATGATATTCTATCTTCGACACAACATGGTTTCTTAAAGGGCGAAGTATAGAAACCGCCAAGTGGGTACCAGAAAGTTTAGAAAAAAATAACTTAGCATGAGAAATATTTCTAGATATGTCAAAAGCTTTTGACTCAATTGAGCACTCTATACTTCTATCTAAACTATATGGCATTCGAAGCGTTACGCTTAATTTAATAAAGTCTTATATAGAGAATAGAGTGCAATATACCAAATTAATAACATCTGATCCTCTGCGGGTAACTAAAGGAATACCTCAGGGTAGCATCCTTGGCCCGTTACTATTTGTAATATATATTAACGATATTTCTGGAATATTGCCACAACAAAGCCAAATTCTAAATTACGCCGACGATATAAATGTCCTTCTCAGAGGTAACACATTAAGGGATGTAATTGAAGTTTACAATGACAGCATGGCGAAGTTAGAAACTTGGTTTGAGAAAAACGAATTAATTTTAAACAAGTCAAAAACAAAACTAGTTCTATTTATAATAAATAAAGCCCTTGAAACTCCAAATTCAATAACTTTTAATAACGAATTATATACATTCTCTGACAATGTCAAATGTCTGGGGATTTATTTAGATGAAACATTTAGCTTTAATCCACATCTTATCTACGTTTGTAATAAATTGAGCAATGCATGTTATGGCTTGAGAATACTTGTACGCTACAGTAACCTTAGAATCGGAATATTATTATATTTTTCAAATGTGGAATTACACCTAAGATTGTTATATTTTGGGATAGCAGCACAAACGCCGCAAGAGCTTTTGTCATACAAAAGAAAATAATTAGAGTTTTGTATAAACTAGAATATAATACAAGTTGTAGAGGTATTTTTAAGGAGGCAAATATATTTTATGGCATCAATCAATTTCGAATTAATTCAAAATAAACGAAGTTCAACACTAATAAGGTTATCTCTTAAACACTAGTTTAAAATAAGTATTATATTTGTAATAAATAAGAGCTATAAATCTTTCAGAAATACGGATATACTTTCAAAAATGTTTTTGATGTTTGGTCTATCCATCAACTCGGAATGCAATATGATCACATTAAGTTCTAATAATCTGCATTTAACATCCAACAGTAAATGATAAAAGAGTGAATGTAGTCTAGTTTACTTTTGAAGCCTTTTAAAATTAAACTAATCTGAGTTTGATCTACATTAAAACCAACGTTCGTGATCTACGAGGATCGCAGCTATCAGATATATCCATTAACCTCTCTCAATGGCAGCGGGAACTCAAACAACTGCTAGAAAAGTGCCGGTAATCATCAGTTCGCTGCAGTTTGTTTGTACACGTCCCATTTTCATTGATTTAACGACCAGGAATTACGTTCAGCAGTCTGTCAAATTTGTTTGCAGACGCTATTAGATTCTCCGTAGCCTTTATCCTCCCCTTGCACAACTGGACGTGATATCTATAAAGAGATAATGCCATGAATATCTCCGACGACACCTTTGATCCCGGCCCATTACAGTAATTAGTATCCTAGAACCAACAATGCCCATGCTGAGTCGCCGTCCTGTTAATGAGATGAAGTCCGATTAGAAACTGGCTGTTATCTTAATAGGCATGATCATATCTTCTCACAATGGACGGAATCTTGAATTAATTGCGAATTATTATATTAATTAACAATAAGGACCATTATTCCCCGAGTGGCCGATGATCGCGTCCGTTGAGGCGCAGGCACGTCCTCACTCCAATTTATCATCTTCACGGTGGGAAATCGCTTGAAATTTACAGTTTTCGCAGCCGATAAATTTTATGGGAAAATAGTACGCCTAGGTATTTATTCGTATTTATACGAGACGGTTCGTGCACGTTTTCAGAAATTAGCGAAATGTATTTGCGTAATAAATTCCCACATTTTTTTTCCAGGCCGGAATATTGTATACACTAGGCGCGTTAATGCTTTCTGAGAAATTTATTAACTTTTTGCTTTTCATTGCGGCAAGCGTTTTGTTTCAATCTCGTATGTTTACGACTTTATGGGCCTGTAATTTTAATACATAACACATTCGTAAATAATTATTGCGAAGGTGGCGTCATCATAAATCCTTACAAAAATTCTAAGTATAGTCGTGTAATGAAAATTGACAAGTGGTAAATGATTTACAAAAATTAATTGCCATGATTTTAGTTCGTTTAAATGTTAAAAATATAAGGCGTAACAAGAAACCATAACAACAAGAAGTATTCTTCTTTAAAAATTAACTAGCTCGAAATATGAATAATAGTTAAATCCAAAGAAGAACGAATTTAAAAGAAATAAACAAAATAGAAAGTGATCTAATAGAAAAGAAAATATTGGTTTATATCATTATTAGGCAGACCACCCAAAAACTATAAAAGACTATTAACATCTACATACTGGCCTTCAGAACTATCGAATAATGGAACACAAAGAAAATTGAAAATAATTGAAAAACATGCATTTTTACTACCGAAAACCTATCAATAAAAAATAAAGTTTATATATAAATGAATAACTAATTCAACTAAGAATGTATAATATAGATTGTCTACAATACAGCTTAAGAATCATCTATAGGTTAATGCATTTCTCAAAAACATAAAGAAAGAAAGAATTCTTTCGTTTAAATAGGATAATTGTTAAATACCTTTTTCCTTTACGGTTTTTTATTGGTATTATGATTCAAAAAATATAATTAATCAAATACTAAAAGTTAATAAATTATTAATAACTTCCTAGCAAATAATAAAAAGAGTTAAAATTAAACTAATCTTGATTATTTAAGATATTCTGTAAAAATGTATCAACCCTATCCCTTCCTTTTCAATACTTGTTTACATTCTCGAAACTATTGCGATTTGAATGGAGATCTCCGATAACATCAAGGCTTTCGGTGAACGAACGTACGAGGGCTGCTACTCTATAATCCGAACCCCCGGGGAAGGGAATTTCATTATTTAGCGACATTTTCATGTACATTCATTCCCACAATCTCAGCCGAAACATATAGAAAAAAACAACATTCCTAATGAATGGATTCTTTATAATGAACTACAACATGGCCGAAATACCAAAAGTTCTTTAAATTCAAGAATCTCATTTATTGCAAGAATTCACTCGCTCTCGAAGACGGAAATCGAGGCGTCACCACACAATAATGGCGATGTAATAAATCGATCTGACCCGGAGCTATGTGTAAATTGGAAATTCAGCTCGATTAATTGAATCCGACAAAAAACCGATTTTGATGGATGGTCCAAAGTGTCGTCTTACCTTTCTTCGGCAATTATAATCTAAGCGTTGCCGTAAATCTCTTATGGAAATTACTTACCCATTTGAATATCGGCTGTGATTTATATTAAATGAGTATAATAACTGGAGCATTACCCGCAGAAATAATAATACTTGTAATTACAGTACTTGCGATATAAATCTGGTTGATTGAACGTAAAGGTGACAGGAGGAATATTTATATTGCACACGCATTTACATACGTATTACCTCGGCAATCAGGCCTAACCCTAGAAATCTTGTGAAAATTAACGTTTTTCCTTTGTATACATTATATTCAATGCGTGAAGTAATTTATCAAATTAAAAACCATTATGTCAATATGTCAGTACTGATCAATCAAGATGATTAGTTATAGGTTAGTATAACAAGTGTATGTATTAAAGGCGGATATATTAAAGACAGATTGGCATTTAATTGTATGTCAAAGAAATACACGACATAGAAATAAAAAAAAACAAATGGTATTCACTAAATATAATTCAAATGATACAAAAATATTAAAAAAAAAACAGTGAACAACTGCCATAAGATCTATGACTATAATAAAATAATTATAGAGAATATACTTATCTCCTGTTTTATTACTTCAATTTTTGATGATAGAAATCTGACATTACTATCTAATACTTAATTTAACTCATTCATCAATGGTGCATTTGCATGTATAAAGGCTTCAGTATATATTCATACCAATAAATTTTATTAAGAAATCAAGGGTATACCTCTTCACTAAAAATGACACTTATTGAATCTAAAGACATATTAATATCCTTCAATTAGAAAAAAAACATAATACATGGCGACCTAAATAAAAAGAGATAAAAGTAACAGAGGGAACAGATACGGAGAGCAGGATAAACATATTGAAATTACCATATCTATAGAAATAACAACCTTTTAGATTTCATTCACATATATGGTTTATAGCTGGAACGCTAAATATTGGCCGAAGTTATTCCAATTTTTTTGTGAGTATATTAGAATAGAATCTAAGTAGTCTTATTTAACATCAAGAAGCCAAGCAACTAATATAAAATCATTATTAATCAATACCGCATTTTAAAGTCTATTAATAATAACAATGGTGAATGATTAAGTCATAATTGCAATTAGTAGTCTGCAATTATGATCAACTGAGCTGGAGTGGAAGAATAATCTGCCGAGTGAACTTCCCTCGGACCTCTTACGTCAAAATATACATATTTTTTTCTAATTTATAAGAGAATCAAAGTATTAAATACAAATACAAATACCGTGGAAATAATAATATTGTATGAAAGGACACAACTTTCACATTCATTTTAATAAATGAAGTTTTAAACGATATGATCAGCATTAATATTGTATTATAAAGACATTTGATGAATGGCAAAGTGTACAAGGTTTCACTTTAATTTTTCAGAAAAGAAATTGATCATCGTAAGATCAATATACTTTAGCATACACTTGAAACAATTTTCATGGCACTTCCAAAACATGTACATTGAAAGCATCAACCGCTTCTTCACGCGCAGAACAACGTTAACCTCGTAATTTATTTTGGATTTGTGTGAATAAAATGAAGTCATTGGGTGCTAAATCAGAGCTGTACAGCAGATGACTCATAAATTAGACTCTTTCTGCTTTCAAAACGTCTTTTGTTTGAGCAGATGTATGAAAGCTCGAATTTTTTGGTGAATAATGATGCGCCTTAGGCAGTTGGTTTCCCTTATTATTCTAAGACTTCTTCTAACAATTTTTTTCTGAAAAAAGGCAACCATATCCTTCGAAGTGCTTCGTGCACGAAAACTCATGTTAGATTTGCCTTATCTTGAAAGACCCATACAGTCGACTGGTGTTTACTTTCCGGCTAATACGCATATATTCTATATTCGTCACGATATCAAAGACGTCTTTTGAAGCATCACAATCATATTTTTTCATCTAATGTAAACAGACAAAAGTTCGTCCAATATTGAATGTATTTTGGTCCCATGATTCATAATCAAGAATACCTCAAACTCACGATAAGTAATATGACGATTTTGTAATATCAGTTTATGAACGTCATAAATGTTTTTCGGAACAACAACCCATACGACGACCTATAGGAAATGTATCACTAAGCGAAGTACGTACATGATTGAAAGCCGTATACCATCAATATATACACTGTGTCCCAATTTCGGTGCTGTTATTAGAAGAGATAGAGCAATCCCATTTCAAATTTACTTGAACTTTTTTCAATTTTAAGATATTTTGAAAAAAACAAAATTTTCCAATATTAATTTTCCTCAATAACTCGATAACGCTTAACATGGCCGCTATAAAACCTTTACATAAACAGAAACCACCGATTCGCATTTGTTTCCAGGTTATTAGCGCTATCTTTTGTTTTTCTTATGGTGGACATATTGGATTTTGGGTTTATTAGATAGTGCTTAAAAGATGTATAACATGCCTGAAAAATTTTCAGTTACAAGCAAAATATTAATAAAAACGTAAATTAATCTTTAATATGAAATTAGTAGGCTATGCAATTAAACACCGATGACAAATGAAAGTGAAACGACATTCTAAGTAGTAATGTAAAATAAAGATAGGATATTGACACTTTATTTCATTATTGAAAAAAATACAGGCTGTCCAATAAAATTAGAAATTTAACATCAGTGTGAAACAATGAAACAAAACGATAACCTGTCAAAATAAAATTAGCGCTGCAGAGATAATTTAATTTAAACCCTGTATCTACTTATAGTTAGTGGTAAGTAATGTATTAAAAATATTCAAAAGAAGAAAAAGTTGATATGTTGGACGTGTATTTCAAAGCACATAGAAACACTGAAAATGCATGCACGAGGTATACAGAGCGTCTTCCAGAAAGACAACAACCACACATGACAATTTTTAGAGCAAACTATTAAGTTAATAATCCTGATGCAAGTTGAAATAATATTTTGCAGCAATGGCCTACAAGAGTGTTTAGTTTTGAACCATCAGAAACTCGGGAAATTTTATAACAAAGAGTAATAGATGAAAATTAATAAATTAAAGCCCTTTAATCACTATCTAATAAACCCAAAATCAATATGGCCACCATAAGAAAAATAAAAGATATGGCTAATAATCTGGAAACAAATGCGAATTGGAGGTTTCTGTTTACGCCAAAAAGTGTGTCTTAAAAATTGTTTGAATAATATAAAGGTTTAATAGCGGCTAGGCGTTATCGAGTTATTGAGAAAAATTAAAATTGCAAAATTTTGTTTTTTTCAAAATATCTTAAAATTGCAAAAAGTTAAGGTGAATTTGAAATGCGATTTGTTACGAGCACTGATTTCTGCAAAACATTTCCCATTTTACCGTTGCTCAATCTCTCCTTATAACAGAGATACCAATGGTGAGCATCGATATTGAGACACCCTGTATAGTGGTGCTTCATCGAATTAGGTATGTCGATACGGTGTTATTGTAATAAGATGTAAAAAATAATCGCACGGAAATGTACACGACTTAATTTCATTTCTTGGACGACATCAATTTTCTTATTTCAGTTAAATCAACTCGCGTGAATAAAAACGTTTTAAGTAACTTTACTGATAAAACTATACGCTAGGGACGATGCTTATTAGATGGCAGGATCTGGATCATTAATTCCCAAAATATATAAGTAACCCTCATATTATAATATTCTATTTGCAAGATAATAAAAGCAGATTTGGGTTTTATCTATTATATTTTGGCTATTAAACTGCAAAGAGCATGAGTAAATATTAAAAAAAAAACGTTCCTATGTACAGTGATCTGCTGCTTTAGTTTACTTAGCGACATCTTTGGCGTATGCAATCTGGCACGCGAATATAAAACTGTCAACTTCTAGAAATAAGTAAGGTTAAAGTGGAAGAATATATTTAAATGTGAACACTACCATTTTTTGTGTAAAATCTTACGCATATTTTTGTAAGATAGGAGAAATATTGAAATATTAGTACTCTAATAATACTAAATTTTGTTGTTTTATAACAAATTACTTTAAAATTAATCTCCCAATGTTCTTAGTCACTCTGTACAATAAGTACTTTTTAAAGAAGTTATTAAGTTTATAATTATAGACGCTTATTGGGTAAATAAAATTTTAATACATTACCAATTTCCGGATATAACAAAGCTGAACTCACCTGAAAAAGAAATACAATATTAGTTAAAATGATAATAGTTAACAATATGAAGTATACATTAACTGTAAAGGTAAAGATAAACTTAATATTATAAGTTAGATATCCCTTTCTTCACTGCATATGTACTTATAATATTAATACATTAACTGTCAATGTTTATTGCGGCTTGATAAATTATTCAAAATATTAATGAAAAGAACAGTTGCGACCGTTACTATGTATAGATTACCAAGTATCCGTGATGTATTGTTTAGATTTATATAACTGCGTCTACGCGAGATATAATATTTCTTTAATAATTATTTTCCAATTTATGTATGTTCAAACTATTAGGTCAGCTTTAACAAAAATTCTATGTTATCATATTAAGAAAAACTTTAACATACGGTCATAATAATATGTGTATTGTTTGTTCTGGCGACTTATACTTTCTTATACATTTTATATAATAAAAACATAATTACTTTACATAACTTAAATTTTTATTTTTGTGACTACCATTTGATTAAACAATTTAAGTTAAAATCGCCTAAACTATAGACACAAAAATATAAATTAAAATTTGAAGTTGTACAATCATAAATAACAATAATAAGTGCATTAATAAAATGATTATACAGCGAAAAATAATTTTAACATCAATAAATAAATAAATGAGAGACTGAAAATTGAAATATTATCCTTGATGAGTAACTATTCAAATACAATATCAAACTTCTTTCCAAAATTTAAAAAATATCAAACATTTATGTAATTTACAGATTCACAACTAACAGATTTATACCAATAAAGCAATAAAGCTATTTTTATTATTTTCCATATATACAACAAACGATTTTATTGTTCTTTCTATACAAAGTATCATCAAAATTATGACAGGTACTAAATTTGTCATTTTTACTATTTAAATAACATATATATCGAAGGTTATATAATCATAATAGTACTGCAAAAGTCAATAATTATACAGAAGCATATAAGGACAAAAACATAAATATATAAAAGACTAACTTCAATAAATATTCGGAAGCATAGAAATTTATTTATTTTCGCTTTATAATATCCTGTTGATATTAAATATACATATAAAGGCTTTGAAATATACATCAATTATAATATACAAAATTAGCTCAAAGAAATTGCTGGCCGAGTTTATAATGGATTTTCCCTCAGACCCTTTCTTATGCTTCAAATGATTGCATTCTCTGTTAGCATGGTATATTTTGGCCATTACTGGTTTATTCGTTTTATTTTACATGTGGCTATTTTAATGACACTTATTATCACTTTCTTGACTTTAATAAAACGATTAAAATATTATGTCAGTGAGGAGAATAATCAAAATAGATACAATTGACTTATAAGAAATAAACCTCTTATTCATACACACAAGATGGAGATGTTACATTTGATTCTTTAAAGATGTTATTCACCCATTCTTGTTTTGAGTCTAATAGTAGGACAAAGTATCCTTTTTGTAAATTTATAAATTGTTGTTATATTCTAGATTCTAGATTCTATATCGAAATCATATATTATTACTAAATGCTTTGTATTTATCTTTAAGACAGCTATTCTATTAATATTTATTTAACATGCTATTCAATTGTTATTATTTAAATTTATTCTATGCTTTTTAAATATACAAATTGCTTTTATGTTATCTGTGATAAAATATGATTGGATTGAGGAGGTTGTTACTAGGTAAAAAATTTAACACAAGAAATTAAAAATCTCACATATTTTAAATAAAAATTTCCTATTAAAAATTTATCAGAAATAATCTGTAAAAGTTCTAGGATTAACGTTCCTAATAACAGCATCCTTTGAAGTGACCAGTTTATTTACAAGCATACTATTACCCTGGGTAATAAGCATCGTATATGAGGTAATAATAATACATATTTTTATTGGCAAATTTTTACAAGTTTACATTTAAATAATGAATGATGTGTTAGTGTATTAATTTGTCAAAAGGCTATAGACCTGAGGACTTTTTGCCTTGTTTTGTCTAGTCATATGGCGTCAGTCGTTAATATGCATATGAATGGAATGATAGCGCATTTTGCCCTAGAAGCTATTACACTTTTATTATGGCTATATGTTTTTTATTAAATTCATATCTTTATTTAATTATTTACAACTATAACATAATATTGATATATACGTGTATATACATTGTAAATAAAAATTTCTCTGGATTCTTCTTTTTCTACACCTCGAGATTGGCGGATGTTTAGTTCCATCTCGGGCTGTTGGTGTTAAGGGATAATGTGTTTTCTTGTTTATAGCAGTGTCATGTCTGTTTTATATTTTTTGTTTAGGATTATATTTTACAGTTTTATAACTTTAATTAAAATAAAATAAACTTTGTTTATATCACACACTTTAAATTTTATTAAAGTATATTTTATTTAATTTAAAGTTATAAAATATGTATCACAAAGTGGAAGCCTCTACAATCAAATATTTTAAGTTTTAGTTAGAAAGTTGCGTAATTGAGTGTTTTTATATATTTCTCTAAGTTGTTGTACTGTTTTATGGATTGTGTTGTTAAAGTTTGTGAAAATGTTTCTGTTCGTATGTCAGATTTTCTTCTTGTTTTGTATTTATGGACTTGTTTGTTAATTTTTAGTGGAATATTTGGTTTTGTTAGATTATTTTTCATTTTGTATATCAGTAGTAAGTCACTGTTATCATGTTCTCGATATTTAGTTCTTGTGTCTGTTGTTCTAGTTTTTTGTCCAATTTATATAATATTTTTAAAACTTTGTTTTGTTGCGTTTTAAGTTTAGTTATATTTTTTTGTTTGTGTCGCATAGACATTTATTAAATAATTGTTTTGTGATGTGTAGAGTGCGTTATATATTTGTTTTCTTGATGTGATTGGAATGTAGTTCTTTATTTTTTGTTAGGGCTGCTATCATTTTAACGTTCTTTTTCTTTAGCTGATTTATGTGTTCATCTCATTTGAGGTTATCTTGCATTGATAATCTCAAGTAGTTGGGGTTCTATGGTTATGCCCAATAACTTAACGGAAACTGAGGAAGGGATCATAGTTTGGGAAATATGAACTTTATAAAGTAAATTATTGGTGCGATGAAAAGGAATTAGGAACAAGGATTTGTGGGTATTGATTTAATTGCGTCATTTTGCAAGCCATCGTTGGATGGAGTCAGTAAGCTCTTGAAGGAATCGAAGGGCTTTTAGTAGCATGGGAGTATATGTGATTAGGGCCGTGTCATTTGCAAATTGTAGGAGATATTTGGATTGATTCAAGTAGAGAGGATCAGTATTGTAGACATCCACGCAAAAAATGTTTTATGATAGAGGTGAGAGAGGAGAGCATTGAGGGATTATTTGTAAAGGAAGAAGAGAAATATTTGGGGTTTTTAACTTAGGGATTTATTAGAGAGGAATTGTTTAGTGATGAAAATGTTATAAAGAGGAATATTTAGAAGGTGGCACTATATAATAAGCTTTGATGCCAGACATACTCAAAAGCTTTCCGGACATCCAAAAGTAGAGCTGCATAAGCTCAGTCTTCAAGGTGTGATGTTTGGAAATTTGATACTAGGATAGTGAGTGAATGAGAAGTAGATCTGCTGGGAAGAAAACCAAATTGGTATTTGGGGATATGATTGGACATTAGAGAGCATTTGTTTTTGAGAAGGATAAGTGAGCTATTTGAAGGAAACATTAATACAAACAAACAATAATAATTAATATTTTAAATAAAACACAAAACAATCAATTTGATTTTCCCTAAAAATAATAACTACAAACGAGAATCTAATTATTGTTCACTAACATATATCGTTTCCCCTTCATTAGCAATCAAAACGAATTAAAATCGAACAATATTTAGTAAGTAAGTAAGTAAGTAAGTAAGTTTATTGGTGCTAATGCAAGAGCTTACACAGGTCAAAAGTACATGGTATTACGCCGCATAAAAAAATCTAACACATAACTATTTCATATACATATACACACATACACTAATAAAAATAAAAGTTCACTAAATAAGTCTAAATAACATATAAAAAATGTGTCTTGTATATTAAAATTGTACATATTATTAGCATAATATCTTAAAAATAGGTCACAGTTTAAAAGTATATATAGTACTAACACAAACATTACAAACTATAATACGTTTTACAATTTGTACCGACTGACAGAAAATCTGTTAGTTATAACTATCTGCTACTAAGTCATGCCATTCACTTCAATATCCGCAAGAAAACTGTTTATGTCATAGTATGATTTCTTAACCAGAAAACTTTTAACCTTTTTTTTTAAATGTTTAAGTGGGAGAATTTGAATATTTCCCGGAAGCTTATTAAACAGTTGTACTCCATAATATCTTGATGCGGTTTTTGATTTTTTAAGTCTATGTTGATTTATCAAAATATTCGTTTTCCTTCTGGTATCATGAAGGTGTATATTTTCATGAGTATTATATAAATTTATGTTCTGTTTTATGTATAGTATACTTTGTAATATATATTCACTAGGGAATGTAAGTATCCCAAACTTAGAAAACATACACTTGCAATTTTCAGTGTAACCCAAACCGGCTATAATGCGTATGGCTCGTCTTTGCAGAGCAAATATACGGCTTGAGGCCGAACTGTGGCCCCAAGCTAAGATGGCATAAGTCATTACCGAATGAAACACTGCATAGTACGCTGTAAGTAGCACTTCCAGGGGTACATGTTTTGATAATTGTCTCAATAGAAAGACAATAGATGATAATTTTCTTGCGACTATATCAACGTGGTGATTCCATTTCAGAGTTGGATCTAGGTGTATTCCCAGGAATTTAACATATTCCGGATTGCTTACATTGTCTATATTTTTTAGACTAAAATACATCATATGCGTTTTTGATTCATTCATGGTTAAGTGATTTAACTTGAACCATTGTTGGGCTTGTGACCGAATCTCACCAGACTTTACATTTAGATTTTGCATGTCATCATCGCTCATCGACAGTGTGGTATCGTCAGCAAACATTATTACACTACTGTCTACACTTTTATCCAAATCGTTTATATAAATCAAGAAAAGTAACGGTCCTAGGATGGATCCCTGTGGGACACCAACTGTTACATTGCTTGGATCTGACTTGTTGTTGTTTATATCAACTATTTGTTCCCTATCAGATAGGTATGATGCCATGAGTTTTATACTATTATCAGTAAAGTTATATTTACGTAATTTTAGTAGTAATATATCGTGTGAGATGCAGTCAAATGCCTTACTGAGATCGCAGAAGATTGAGCAATGATATTTTTTATCCTCATAAGAGTCAATGATGGAGTCAATTAGATTTATTATTGCCGAGGTTGTTGATTTTCCCTGTCTAAAACCGTATTGCGAATTGGTAAAAATATTATAAGTTTCAAAGTATGCTAATATTTGACATTTAATTACTGCTTCAAAAATTTTTGCAAATACAGGTACCAGTGAGATTGGTCTATAATTCATTTTATCGGACTTATCTCCCGACTTATGTACAGGTAAAACTCGAGACAACTTTAAGCATTTAGGAAAAGATCCGTTTTTGATACAGATATTAATGAGTTTTGTTAATGGAACAACAATGAGGTCTTTTATAGTCTTGATTAGATTTGTTGTTAAGTTGTACATGTCTTTGCTGTTTGTTTTTTTCAGATTTGATATTGCATCTCGGACATTTATATAACTAACCTCACCTATATTAAATTGTGGAGCAACAATGGTAATGTTTTCATTGAAGTAAGTATTACTTAGGGGCGGTGGATTTAATTTTGCTAACAATAAGTCTGGTATTTTACAGAAATAATTATTGAAATCGTTTGCACTAATGTCCATAACCCCTCTTGTACAGATATCTTTTTTTTAATAATATCCCAATAAGCCCGTTGTTTGTTTCCAGAATTACTTATATAGTTGCAATTTGCTTTAAGCTTTGCCTGGTTTATGGCAAATTTATAATAGTCAAATGCTGTTTTGTATGCAGATCTTATATCATCGGTTGGATACTTTAATTTTATGTCATATAATAGTTGAACTTTATTACGCATTTGCCTCAATTCATAGGTATACCATTTAATATTTTTTGAACATTGCGTATGTGATTTTTCTGGAAAGCATATTTCATAACAATTTACAATTTGTGTAATGAACATGTGAAACAATGTATCACAGTCACTTTCTTTGTTTATAAAATCCCAGTCTATGTTTTCTATATAATTGTGGAATTTCATGATTCCGTGTTGAGTTATATTTATTTCCGAAGCATTTAAAATTAAAACTCATTACAAAAAATCATTAATAATGCCAAGACAAAATTGATAAAAACAAAAAATGGGAGTCTATTATTTGTTGGAGTCAGTCACAGGTCGCAGCTTTAAAAAAGCTCCGTCAATAAGAAAACCACATTTACGTACGTACGTAAAATTTTAGAATTACACATCTCCTATATTTCGGCGTGTGATACGAAGGTATCATTTTTTTATATTCTAAGTTTAAGGTTCGGTCTTGCCCAAATTGGCCTTCTTATAATGTGGATTTTTCTTGGAAATCTTTTCTATGTTCTTCGTCCCTTTGCCTTATAGGTACCCCTTGTCCTAAAATTATGTTCAAGCAGTTTTGTAAGTTAACGTGTAAATTCCACTTTGTTATTTGAGTTCTGCTTACTTTTTAGAAACAACAATAATATATTTAGCAAGGATGTACTTTCAGTATTCAACTTTACAGATAAAGGTGGTAAAATGGAATTACTGAATGATCTCGACTTTGTATTTATATTAACATAATTGGTACAATAAAAAATTAAATTGAAAAACTTTCATATTCGGAATATTGAACAAACGTTACAATTCTAGAAACGTATATATTTTATAATATTATGCCTCGCTACAGATTTATGAATCAAATTTAAATAATTTATAGCTAAAAATTCCGTAATTATATGATAATTATTTTTAAGTTTTCAGTTTTTTTAACGTAAACGCAAATATCTTCCAACTATTCTAAAATTTATAAAAAGGAAACATATCATTTTAAACTTTTAGCACTTTACAACTGTTACCTGAAATTTATAGATTAGTATAGATAACTCGCTTTTCAGCTTTCTATGCCTGTCTTAAAATTTTATAAAATATAAAATTATAATTATAACTATTGTACCTATAGTTAGTGGGTTACAATAAATTTCTTCTGCGCCCGCCCACTTTCGCTCTCGCTCTTTCTCTCTCTCTCTCTCCCTCTCTCTCGATCTCTCTCCACCCCTCTCCCTCTCTCATTATTACCCTATATTTCTAACCTAAGGTAACGTATAAAATAAATGACGAAAGCCAAAACAAACAAACACATACTTAATTTTATTAAAATAATTAATGCGTTTTTTATATGTTTATATGCATGCAACAAAATGTAAAACGCAATTTATCGAATATTTTCCTATTCCAGACTAATTGAAACTTACCTCTCGCCTGCCGCCGTCATAATATTCCCTAGACTCACCAGACCACAACAAATTCAATAGCCGCACGCTTGATTAATTAACTAATGAATTAATCAAAATCGATCCCAATAAATAAAACCGAAACTCCTCGCACACAACCACGTCAGACGAAACTTTATAAACGACTGACCAGCCTAGATCAGTTTTCGCCCAACCCGATTTTCCCTTTTTTTTCGACGCGATCTAAAGTAAAACACGAATTCCCGATACCTGCGTAAATTATATAGATCAAACCGAAAGATTCACATTTCAATTTAAATATGCAAAAGGGAAAAATTAATTGCGATTTTAATTAAATGATTAGCGTGAAATATTGCGAATTCACACTTGTAGTATTTATGCAACGTGATGATGAGATAGTGCTTTTTTTACAGGCGACCGCGATGATGTTGGCCGAAGAAACTAATTTGTGAAGTTCGAAGGTAAGTACGTGATTTTTAGGTGTGATAGTGCCAAAAAAAATGTATTTCTGCGTGTAATTGATTTTTTATTCAAAATTTTCTAGAAATTCGAGCCGAGAGGAGCTGAAATAATTGGGCTTTTTGTACGAAACTTCGCCATGGGTGCACTTTAATTTCGTAGCGTGTAATCGTACATTTAACGGTGTGAGGAATATAAGAGCTGGCATCACATCCTCGAGGCGGATGATAAAATGCGTTAAGTTGGAATATTTCAGGCTGGTTTTAATGGAAATTTGAAACATCAAAGGGCAGAAAGCAGATTCCGACTTTTCTGTCGAATTATTAATATTTTATAATAATTTTTATCCTTCAGTTTACAAATATTTTACTTAAATTGCGCTTAAGAAACTATATATAAATATATGATATAATATGTAATATATGTTTTATGTCGATTATATTATATTATATAATCGATATAAAAAGTGGATTGCTTTTATTTAGGCGTAAGTTCCTCGTGGAAAAAATACAACAGTAAATCGATGGACTTACTTTATTACCATAAAAAAACAGGTGACGGTTGTCCAAAATCGGTTGTCGTGTCAGAAAAGATTGATGCTTTGCATGAATTGATATTGCAAGATTATTATGTGACTTACCGTGAGATTAAAGCATCCTTGGGCATTAGTGGGACCAGCATACCTTCAATTTTGCATGAACACTTTTTCTCGTTGGACAATTAGCCGAAAGAAATGCTCAAGAAATTTGATCGTGGTGCTTCGAAACACATCTATGATATCATGAATAAGCGTATACATTTCAAGATGATTCAAACCGAATAAAAGTTTTTCGCATACGAAGCAAAAGGTCGCCTATTGTTTCAGAAAAACCAAACGCGCGACAACTGTATTATTAGAACAATGTTGGACGGTCAATTTTAAATGGTACATAACCATTTGTGTACATGTATATGAATAAAATTTTGAATTACAATAACCCTATGTACGATAATTTAATTTAATGATAAACTTCTAAAACGAAAAAAATGGTGTTTAATATCTTAATATTGAAGATGTATTACAAAAAGCATACTATAAAAACTTCATAAAAGGATGTTTATACTACAGCTGCTACTAATAGTCTCTGTTAATTATTTAATAAAGTTCTGCAAAAACATTTTTGGTAGAAACTTTAGACATATAAAGTTACTGATTCAAGATGTATTACAAAGTTATGGCTTCGAGCATCCAACATTTTTAGTAGATTATAACTTATAACGTATTTATTGGTCATTCCAAAATAACATTTTTGATCAAGAAAATAAAGTAATAGTGCCAAAAATCGACCATATTCTATAGTTTTCACTTAATTGGTAATATTTATTCTATAAATTAAATTTAATAGCGTTTAATTAGGCAAAGATCTGTTCCCTTCAAAGTTAAATTTTGCTATAACAATATTACATCGATTATTTTTAGTGTTATTTGATTACAAGAAAGGTATTTGCCAATAGAATGACAAAATATATTTCATCATATGAAAATTGCGGCCAGATTGTCACTAATCCAACTTTGAATAATTTTGGTCTAGTTAGAGAAATGTTAATAGTTTCATATAATTCATGTGTGGTAATAGATAAGAGATAAGTAAGAAAATTATTCAATAAAATTCATGTGCGAGTTTTAGACAGTTATTATTTGGAAGATAAGGAAATTATTCAACTCTGATTCAAAATCGACTTATATGGGGATGAACATATTGCGATTTGATATAATCTCCGTTCTACTACTGATTTATTAATGGAAAACTATAGACATGAATTCATTTAGATTTTTAGGTCCAATATATAAATAATTGATATTTGTTGAAATCTGACTTTCCGGTGAGTGATAAAAAAGTGGTGATAGCATTCAGCTGAGAATTATTTCAAATTAATAAAGTGGTTGTAAGGTAGGGTACAACAAACTCGATTTCAATTCTAAATTGCATAAATAAAAAAAAATCTTCCAATTTTCTATTCTCTGATTTCTCTAGTTTCATAAACCTAAACCTTTTAAATTTTCCTGACATTAAGTAGGCTAGGCGCCGACTATACACCATGAGCTAGCATAAGTTTGCCAAGTTCACAAGTTTAACTATTATAGCGCTAGTAATAAATACGTTTAGCGAATAATCTAGGCCTCAAACTGCCAAACTTCACACCTCCAAAACCACCACTCAACTATTACATTTCTAGATATAAATAGATATAAAACAAACCTTTGATTCAGTTTGGCACAAAGATTTACTGTTTAAATTCCATCAACTTGAAGTACCTCTTTTTTACTTAATATAATTAACACTTTCCTCCGTAGTAGATCCCTATAAACTAAAGTACACCTAGCCCGCTTCCGCACAATTTACCCCAAACAATGTGTTCCACAAGGTTCTCCACTATCCCCCTTGTTGTACACTATTTTTTGAATTGACCTTTATAACTCTGATCATCTCTATTTTAACCCGTCTCTGTATTCCCTTCAGTTTGCTGATGACACTGCCCTAATCTCACTCCCATAATCTAAATACTACCATTTCTTCTCTCCAAACCCTTAACCATAAAGTGGAACTTTGGTGTTTCAAATGGAGAATCCTAACAAACCCACCCAAAACACAATTTCTTATTCCATTCCATAGAACTTCACCAAACGATCTTATGTTGATAATGTCACTATCCCACTATCCTCGTCGTGCAAATATATTGGAATATTAATAGATTCTAAAATTTCATTTAAACCCCATACCAAAGCCACGTAATGCCGAAATCGTTGCAAAGGCCAGAAATTTTAGGTCTCAAGGTATCTCTACCAACACTACCTGTAAAATTTATAAGTCGATATGTCGGTCCTTGCTCTATGATGGCTGTAACCTTTTTTCCCATTCCAGAAAACCGACAATAAATAATATACTTGTGGCGGCGCAATCAGCCCTCCGTTCAATAACCAAAATTCGAAATCCATGCAATCCCCTCTACAACCCCTCCAATGCCCTACTATATGACACAACTTACCCGTATTGATGTTCGCACGGATATATTATTTAGTAAAGGTTCAACCTGTAGTTCTAATGGAAAGATTCTAGATATTTATTGCATGAAACGCAATCCTGCTATTTCCTCTAAATTTAAATTCTCTAAAAAACCTATATAAAATCATTAGTGAAATTTTTTTTTTAGTGAAATTCCCCGAACAATCGATAATTGAAGAAAAGAGCGATGAATATTTTAGGTTGGGCTGACAGACCAATTATCGATAGCCCGTTCACAAATAAAGCACTCAATGTAAATACTATTATTGTATAAGGAAAAAAATGTGAATAAATATTTAAAAAAACTCGAGCTTTCGAGTAAGGTCCGGTTTATTCAACTTACTACAGCGTGATCGCGTCAGTAAGCTTAGGGAAGGACGAATACTGCTATGATACTAAGTAGGGCGTTACTCATTAAGTTGTGTTTGTGCATGTTTAAAAGACATCAATACGATAGTATTTTGATTTAATGTGTTGTTGTTTTATGTATGATGGAAACTGAATGCAGAACGTTCAAAACTCATTTCAATATTTAGTAATTTAGCCCAGTTAGAAGGCACTACATTTGATTTTCAATAAAACCTTAGCTGTTCTCAAAAAATATAATGTTTGAAGTCATTATTAAATAAAGAATTTTTCAAAATATAAAGAAGGTTTGTGGACAGAAAAAAAATGTAGCTTTGAAGCGCTGATTGAAATCGCAACAATCATTGTTGGAACCTCAAGATTAATCAAGATGCTGCAACATTTATGTGGCTCTTGAAATCGCAAACGGAAAACCATTCACCGATGAAGAAATGATCAAAGAATCCACGATTAGCAACAAATACCGCCGTTCATAAAATATATTATTTTAACAGAAAAAGGGACATCTTGAGTGCATTTCTCTGTCCTGTATGAGTGAAAGGATGTACCATATACTTCTCAAGTGTAGATTTTTATTGGATGAGTAGATATTAAAGGTATGAAGTTTAAGTTAAATCTTCTTGATATCGAAAGTATTTCTGATACGACTACTTTAAAAGATATTTTTAATAGTGTTTACATGCCATTATTAAAACGAATTATTGCTGGGAAAATTGAGAAATCTAATACCACTGATGGAAGCAAAAACATATGTAGCAAAATAATGGAGTGATTGTTTTTATGTCAAAGGCTGTAGAAAATGATGGTGGTTCAAAACCATTAGTTTTACATTGTATCATTTTTCAACAGTCCTTGTTCAGGAAATGTTTAGATATCTCTGAATTTCTAACACCTGTCGTTCATTTCGTCAGATCAATTAGATGAATCACAAAGAATTCCGCAAGTTTATTGAAAACAAAAGTCATAATTACTTGAAAAATGTTTTATAAATTTTAAAACACGTGAATTTTTCGGCCACATTACTGATACTGACATTGAAAGCAGACCCGGAACTTCAAATCGAAATTATTGATGTGATAAGATCAAAACTAATCTTTCTTGAAATTTTATAATTTGATAATTTGTATAAATTGGCTTGAGGATAGTTTTGTGCTCTTGGTTTTGGTACTACTTACTTGTGTAAGAAAACATTCTCATTACATTGAATCTCTTTTTATAATTAGTAGAAGTAAAAAAACACTGAACTAAAACACTTATTATGGTTTTACCACCAAAAAAAGTTTCGACGTTTGAATATAATTATCAAGTGACATTCAAAAGTTGAAATTTAAGTCGTGTTTTTGTAAAATATGCTTCTATATTTCATAATTTTTTAGTGCTAGAGACGGTAAGTATTTATTATGAATTACCATGTATAAATGGTCCCAATAATTCTTATGAACAATTTTTGCTAGTGTTGCAAATTTGATTTATATTACTTGGTAGGTAATAATTCACCAATTCTTGGATCAAAACTGGGTCAACACCTGATATAAAATACATCAAACGGAATTTTTAGCTAATCTTAATTCAAATAAAATCAGAAATAAAAAAGGACAATGTAATAAAAGTTTCAATCCTCGTATGTTTTAATTTAAACTGAGGTATTTTAAGATAAAAATATAGTATTGACTATGCTTCTTCAATTATATAAGTTTTGTTGCTCTTTAAATAACTTTTCGCGAGGATTCAATCAAATCGCGTGACATATACCAATGTGATTGATTTGAAACAGGTTCTTTTTAGAGCCAGTAAAACTTATATAATCAATAAATTACATAACTTGGAAAAAAACTAACTCTAAAATGCAACTAAATCATATTAGCTTTGTCTTTTAGTGAAAAAAGTTGGACCAACTAGCTATTTGTAAGACAAAAGAGCATGGGTTCGTAAATTATCAGACCTCGCCTACAGAATTCCCAGAAATTCCAATTATGAGAAGCATGTTTACTTATATAATAAGAATGCAGGTAAAAATGCTTAATTGTAAATTACGTCCAATCAGCCTGAGAGACAAACAAATTGCACCTTACAGACGTAAATGCAACAATTACAGATTTCTCCGTAAATGGAGCACCATATGTCATACGTACAATTTGCGATGCACGTAGCGACTTCATCATTAATTGATGTAATTTGAGAATCATAATGACGTTTTGGTAACAAATAAAAAAAATCGATCTAGGTGTTATAAATTTTTGTATAAGAAAATGTTTTTGGTCTAAAAATGATATTCATTCAACTGATCATTGTTGACCTTATTTTCCAATTATATAAAATATTCATATATGTAAATATCAATATTAGCATACTCAACGTAATTTTCGAAATGTCTTCGTGTTTTTCTAATTATTAGTTCATTTTCTACAACGTAAAGAACTTCAATACATTTTTAATATCAGGCTTTTAAATTTATTATGTATAAACCATATTATCAATTCGTAATTTTTGCATAAAAACTCCGGTAGCAGAAAACAGAAAATTATGATAATTCACCGTAAATATCTTCCTTTCACTTTTTCCTCGACAGTCTTTATAAATGTGGTATTAAACCTGTATCTTATATGGTAGAGGTAACCCCACACGTAATATGTTCCTGGAAACCTGTCTTCTCCTTTCATTAAGTTATTTCTGTCATATACAGTCGATTAACTGCGCGGATCGAATTCCTCAGGTTGGAGGTTGTAATGCATCGTGATCCTAGTCTGGCATTACCGGCGTTTCCCTTTTTTCGTCTGCCTGAATCCGTTCAGAAACCTTCAACGTTCCGTACGCGTGGTCGTTAGCGAATAGCTGGCTTTTTTAGAAATTGCTACCTAATTATCGCCGACTTATCACATATCTGCTTCCACGTGATCATCACCGACGTAACGCGCTGGCGATTTGTTCGATTACATTAGCATAAAATTTCGAGGCTAATGAGGAAGATCACACATTGATACATGTTTTGTTGATTCCTCCATCGTTAACGTACTCGATAGTTTATTGCGCAACCGGACAAAAAAAATCAAACACTGCCATTCGCGTTTGCCGCGGCGATTTAAAATTCTTATCAGGATTTCGTTTCTTCAAATCGGAGAAAAAGCGAGAGTTAGAAGAAAAAGTACACATCTGTGCAGTATTTATAACGCACGTTATCTGGTGATCATAAGCACCTTCTCGTGGTGTGAAAACATGGATGCGTGCATCCTTAAAAGGATTAAGCGAAGCAATTAGCAGTTGGAAGCGACCATATTGGCAGATAAACGAGCTCCTTTCCAAGACACGCTCGGCATCAGTGCGGTTTTTTCAACGTTCGGCTATTGGTACGCCTTCATTCAACACAAATATGTTCATTGTGTTGCATGCAGTTTTGTGTCCTTAATTTACAAACACTTTACATTGGTTATAACATCTATAAATTTTGAACCAAATATAATGAAGAGTTTAAAAGAGAAATTTAAAATCATACCAAAGCATAATTAACAAGATTTTATAATTACATAATTAGAGAACAAATATTGTAAATTATAAGTTTAATCAGTTATACCAAAAGTAATACATAATTTGCATGATAAATGAACATTTTTTGTCTTGCACGATTTTGTTTATCGATCAGCAATATGGCTTTATTAAAGGTAGATCTATAACTACTAATTTACTTTGTACCAAGAAAATAGTGAAACAAAACCAAGTGTTAATTTAACCTTCTAATTAACATAAAAATATTTCACCACGGATTAAGTGAGAATTTAATTAATCGAAGATGGACTCATTTTACACTGACTTTTCTAAAGCCTTTGACAGAGTACAACACAATATCTTATTATTTGTGAAATAAAAAGTGGTACAAAAAAGTTATGTTTTCTTTATTAAAAAAAAAATTGAAAATGTACTACGAAGTTAACGCCGAGAAGATTCAAGAATTAATCTTATTATTTATATTAAAAGAATGAGATCTTGGCGACCTAGCTATTAGTAGCTATCTGAGTAAGAAAAGACAAAGTGATAGTTTTGACTCGCATTTTTCTAGTATTATAGATTTGACATTCGGGTGTACCACAAGGCTCAAATTGCAGACCCATCTAATTTTAATTATTTATAAATAACATTGCTATACACATTTAAAATAGCAAATTTCTTTTAGAAGCCGATGATCTAAAGAAATTAAATGAACTAAGCACCAATTAGAGCTATAAAATGATTTCGACAGTGTAACGAAATAATGTTTGGACAATAATTTAGATTTGAATATTACAAAATGTTTTGCATGAAGTATAATTAATCATCCCTTTACTATTAATGATCAAGAACTAACTCAATCACCTTTAAATCAAAGATTTATGTATAGTATTCGTATCAGAAGTAAATTACCATATTTACAACAAAGCTTTAAAAGCGTTAGAGTTTATTATTAAATTTTCTGCAAACTTCCCATCCAACATGTTTAAAACATTTTTACATTACACCCTATTATAATATTTACAAAAAACAGATAATTGAAGCGGCTGAAGGTAAATATTCGAAATTTCTCCACTATAAAATTGGTGAACGGAGCACAGGGTTCCATATTGTGATAATTCAACACCTAGTCATAAATATTTTTGAATATAAACCAACCTATACATTTCTGCAGATGCAGGTTAATTGTTTTATTAACTGTGGCTAGTTGGATGAAAAGGCTGAGATTCAATATTCCACAATCCTTCAACTGATAATACGTGTAGCGAAAGGTTTTGACGTTTAACAATGGTTGAGGGAAGCCTCGCTCTAAAAATTTGATGTCAAATGTAAAAAGACCTTGTAGAATAATAAAAGTTAATCTACAAGCAGTTTGTTTTTATCAGAAAGCAGTTTGATTAATTGGAATACATGGAAATGATCTAAAAGCAAAGTAATTGAGTACCTTATGATCTTAAACCGAGAGATTTTGAAAGGAGAATTTTCACCTACGAGCAGCTAATTAAAAGACAATAAGGGTTTTTTTATGTTGTAGCAATTAAGGATAAGAAAGGTTATTGAACCTCAACCCCAAGAAAAAAATACTATACTTTGTTCAGTCAATCACCAAAGATTCGAAAGTATTTTTTTAATGTAAATTGTCAGTTTGTAGTAACTCATGGAACACAAGTGCTGTCAGAACCTGGCAATTTTAATATAAGCGATATAACCTGTAATAGATTAATTTAAGACATGCATTACAGGAAAAATGGATGAAATAGAAGTAAAACATGACAGAGTCATTCTTCTGCATTGTCAAGTGTGGCATGCCGCAAAAATCGTAAAAATATATTTAAAACATTCAAGTGGAATAGTATATGTTGCATGCTATTGCCCCTTCTGATTATTGATTGTCCAACAGATGAAGTACAATTTGGTAGGTTACGGTTTTACTTTTTTACGAAAAAATTGATAGTTTGCTCCTATGTGGATCGTCTCAAAAGTAGAGACGAATTCAAAAATATCTAATATATAATATTGTTGTTAGAAGTCTTGTTACTTTAAAGCACAGGTCTTCAACCCGCGGACCTGGGCCGCATGCCGTGTAATTTCTTGCCGCCCCCAGAGGCTAAAGAAAATATTGTATCGCGTCGCACTCGAGGAGATACACTTTGTGAGCTCGCGATATTCACTCTACACGACTACCCACGAGGCCACGAGAAGGTGTTGCGTTGCATGTCTGTTGAATATTTCTAATGATTCTAGAAAGTAGCACTACCAGAGGGATCTACTACTCCAGTCTCGTAGCTGCTAGAAATTTCGAGAGATCCAAAGTTGGCGGTTATATAAAGCCGGCATCACACGGCAGCAAGTAGTTCTAATTCCAAAGTAAACCAAGCGAATGAGTGCGAACTCGTCATGCAAATTTTTTATTGGATGATTAAACTTGTTTCTTCTAGATTGGCATTAAAAATAACTTCTACTTCGGATACAAAACGAAAAGTTAGTGCAGAAAACCGCATATTTCAAGAAAAGTGAACTAAATTGCATTTGTGTGTCAAGAATCACTTTCAGCCTTGAAAGAATATAACAAAGGCATTACGATTGAAAACATGGTACAAAGTTTGAGACATTCAAAGAACAATTACGGCAAGATAAATTGAAATCTCTAAAAAGTCAGCTTCAACGAGAGCAAGATAGTTTTCAAAAGCAAAACATTGAACAATAAACAAGCATGAAGGTTGGTTACATAGTGAGGTCCCTCCTTCCACAAAGGAGATGGCGGCACTTATCAAACACACTGAGGATGATAAGCTAGACTTTATAATAGGATGCTATGTCAATGCCCATCACATAGTATAGGGCAGCAGCGGCATGACCGCATACATAATGAATAGGGGTCGCGAACACCGTGACCCCTACTAGACAAGCTGTTATAGACATCACCCTCGCAAATGCGAACACAGCAAAGCAGATAGAGAATTGCGCGTCTACCATGAAGGATCCCCGATGTTAACAGTTACGTCTATGGAACGAATCCTGGCTCAAAACCCAAGAAAAACGGATTCAGAACTATTTAACAGCTACCTATCCAAACACGCAAAAGAAGGTACCTTTAGGCAGGACACTGTATATAGGGAGGCGGCCGAAAGGCTGTCTCTCAAATTACAGAGCAAACTAACAGACTTTTCATGAAGACCTTCCTAGTGGTGCCCTGGCTTGACCGAAAAAGGTGAAATTCTCGGAAATCCTTTAACAAAGCCAAGAACTCCCGATTTGAGGACAAGATTACCCGGAGGGACTTTAAATTGACCCTCAGAAGGAATCACAAATTCCTGATTCCAAAAGCGGGTCTGACGCAAACCATCAAAATGATACAAAATACTTCCCTACAATGGAAGACTGGAACATGAGTATGGACATCGTCACTGAGATCAAAGTAGAATGGGCAATATAATCATTCTCTCCTTTCATAACGCGAGGACCGAATATTGTGTATCCTGCCCTACTACAGAAGCGCTTGGTGTAGATACTGCCGATACTGTGCAGACTGTTTCAGGCATGTACCGGGACCATGGAGGAAAGCTAAAGTGATTATTCCCCAACCAGGAAAAATCGATTTCACCGTAGTGAAATCATTTAGACCAATCAGCCTCACGTCTTTTCTTTTAAATGCCTTAGAGAGGATGTGCGACAATCATATCAGGAAGCAGTGGTGTTTGAACAGCGAGCTGCACCCAAGCCAACACGCCTACAGTCCAGGAAAATCGACTGAGTAGGCGCTTCATCATGTGGTATGCTGGATTGAAGGAGGCTAACAAACAGTCAGCCCTAGGAGCCTTTGTAGACATCTATTGTGTCTTTGATAAAGTCTCCTACGTAGAACAGGGTCTAGACAAGCATTGTGTCCCCACAACTATCACGGGATGGATTAGCGCCATGCTGAGAAATAAAACTGTAACCCCTTTGATAGAGAAAGAAAGCCTGAGAGTAGCTACCACGAAAGTATATTCACAGGGCGGAGTGCTATGTCCGCTTCTGTGAAATATAGTAGTAGCTTACTACGGCAACTAAACAATGCAGGGTACCATGATGTGGGTTACGAAGATGACGTGGTAATTTTTCTCTTTGGTTTCTGTCTAGCCTAATGCAGACCGCTTACAAAATCACAAAATGTTGCAAAAATATGTCGCTCTAGGTTAATGCCCAGAAGACAGAACTAGTATTTTCATAAAAACAATAATATATATATATATATATACATATATATGTATATATTAGTTTATATAGCTTTGAAATAAAAACCTTTTAGTGATGGTGATTTTATCAAGGAATGAATAGAGGCCGCCGCTGAAGTATTGTGCTTGTCTCAAAAACAACTTTTTTCTAAAGTTAATTTGTCCAAAATCCTCAAATACTGATGAGGTGATGAAAGTGGTCGTAAAAACTGTGAACTTCATTAAATTACGGGGCCTCAAGGACAGAGAATTCCAAATGTTTTTACAGGACATTTAACGGCGATGGTGTGGGCAAACAAAAAATGCTAAAACGCGTTTTTGAACTCAAAAACACCAAACTATAAGGAAAAAAATTTCATCAACAACCTACTTGACACTGTGAAGGCAATTGAGTTTAAACTGGAGTTATAGAAAAAACAGTTGTTGAAGAAAGAGTTTACGTACTAAACTGAAAAGTTGCGAATGTACAGATGTGGATAAATATGTCTATAATAGATTTACTCAAAAAAGGGTTCCAATCAAGGTTTTCTGACAGAGATAATGGAAATTACATCAATCTCTTTGCCGACCATTCAGTGTATCCATTGGCATGTCAGTTCACATGCAAATTGTCAGATGGTGCTTATCGATTGGCAGTGTAATTCCGAACTGAACGACAAGTTCGACAAGGGTCTTCTTGATTTGTATGCAAAATAAGTCGATCAAAACTCGTTTCGTAAAATAAAGATTATATTGTGTTTTGAAATTATAGGTTTTTTATTTTATCGATATGTTAGTAAAGTGACTTTAAAAGCCCATTAATTGTTTCCCAAAGACGAATGGTACCGGTCACCCATTCAACTGATGGCCTGAACAACGTTGCTGCACTCTCGATAACGTTAGTTTCGCCACAATCGTATGCGCCTACCCCAGTGTTTTAAAAATCTTGTATTTACTCAGAGTTTTTAAAGGTGATAAACTACAATATGCAATATTTTCTCGTTAATAAATTTTCTGTTCCTTGATTTTTGAATTTTAGTTAATTTGTTAAAATATCTAGGCCATTTCATATTTTTAGGCATTTATTTTTCTTTTAAAAACTTTATTAGACCTTAAGAGTTTTGTGCTTTCTAAGATATTACAATAAAAACAAAAAAAAGGCAAAACTGGGAATATTAATTATTTCCTAATCTAAGAAAAGGAGATTAGATCTATAATTTTGAATTCGTCTGAAGGATCTTACATTCAAAGAAAATTTGAATGAACTAGAAAGCTAAACAAAATTTTGAAACTCTAGCAAAAGTAATTTTCAACCTAAGAGTGATACTGGAAAAAAATCATCTTGAACTATATTTTTTACACAACTATATGAATTTAGTTGCTCACAGAATTATAAGAATTCATTTTTAAATTTTTTTATTTAAATTTAGCGAACATTTCTAAGATATATATTATATATCAACACTATTTGTAATGCATATGATGTTGAAGTTTGTTTTGATTGATAGAACCGAGAAAGTAGTTTTCATTCGCTTATATTACGGTTATTATGCAAATTTCTTTCGTAACTGTACTGGTCAAAGTCGATCTGCGTACCTGGCATAAGAAAATGAACAATTGTCCGGCGCATACCTCTTCTAGTCAGAGCAATAAGAGCATAATTTAGTTGTGAATCATATTAGCCAACCAGGAAGTTGATACAGTTAACATTATCGGCTGGTATAATAATTCCTTAACAAACGTTCCGAGCTATGTATTTTATGGGCGGCTAACTACCGTCATAAATTGGTTGAGTAAAAATCACCACTGGAATACGTCATTCGGTGTGTAAGCCTAAAGTATTAATTTAATTGCTTAAAATGTATCTAGTAGTTGTGAATTTATCATTCCTTCTAAAAAGTCAGTATTCAAATAATACCTCAGGTGTAATTACTGCAGTAATCGTCGCTACATTTTCTATTACCCTACTCTTTTTATCTAATTAATCTTAGCTTTACACTACTTTAATTACTAATTGCACCATAAATTGAATTAGCGAAGAAACTGCATTAGTATGTCGCAGTTTGCGGACCAGATGTTGTTTATGTGAAACTCCCAGAGGTCTCGTTTTAATTGGCATTTGCGTGATCTTGTTTAGGTAAAATTATAAATTGAAAATACGTAAATTATTTATTTAAGACACTATTACTCAAGTAATCTATAAAAATGATCAAAAAACTGTATATTAAATAAGCTAAAATATGCAACTGTTAGGATAAAATAACTTATTTAAGCACCTATTGAATAATTTTTTTATTTATAATTTACAAAAAAAATATTTTATACGTTTAAAACTAATATGCAATGTAATTTTTAATAACGTAAAGACAATCTTTACAGTTAAAGAAGATAAAAAAGGAAGGAAGGAAGATAACTTATTGAAGATACAACTACCCACCATGGTTTTAAGTACTATGTGAAAATAATGATCAATTTTATTGTATACAACATAATGAAAACTTCTATTGCTAAATTTACAAGATTTTATGGCTTTAAGTTCAAAGTGAAAAATTGTACTTAGTCAATTTACCAATTTTTTATATAAATGAAAATCTAAACAAAAGATTTATTTTATTCAACACAAATACTATATTGCATCGCTTCCTTTGTTGAAAAAGTTATCCAGCGAATCCAATACATCACGATATGCCGAAACTTCGATAATAAAAAGTATCGGCTTGCTTTATTAACTTCATAATTCATGTTTTTGTGACAGTGCAAGTGGCTGTAATTGAGTAATTACCATTGAAGCCAATTTCAGTTATTAATCCTCTCGGTCTAATTTCTCGTCGCCATAAATCATAGCCGGCGTGATTAATTAAGTTTTAAGTTTTCCCCTAGATTGCCGCACTGTCGACACCTGTCTTACGCTATAAATTACTAAATACTTAATAACTGCACTCTTTGTCACAATAGCACGGCCGCGCTATTTTGCAGTGTAATTTCGCGCCGCTGATGAGAAAAATATTGCTGAGCGCCCGAATGTGAGGGGAATTATTTTCGTATTAAGCCCGATTTGTTCCATACTTAGTTTCTGGCCGTGTTGATTGCGGTACGTATTAGCGCGACTGATGTGAAGGGATTTGGGCACTGCCCGGAGGAAATTTTATAATTTCACAGATGATGCTTGAATGTAGAATTCTGGATGTTAGCCATTAGTGTAAAATATTGGACCTAACATAATGAGCTGCTGCTACATGCCGCCATGATAAGGTTAATAATAATTGTATTTTTTATTATTAACCGTACATGGTATGATGATCACGACTACCTAACTTAATTGACTTAGAATATTACCCACAGTGTGATAAATTACCAAACAACAATTTAAAAATTGCTGATTCTTGGACAGGAAATACAATTAGAATGCATAAAAGTTATTTGCCATTTTACCATTGGATTCTGGTTGGAAAAAAAGAGAAAACAAGAACGATTTTTGCTGTTCTGTTATTCGCTTTTCTTTCACTTTCCGAGCATTAGGGCTTCGGAAAGTACAGAATGAAAGTTTAGTAGTAGTACATTTAGTACTAGTGATTGAATGTTGAGCACGTGGTCCTTCATCCGTGAATAACCAATTATTCTTAATTTGTGTATTTTTCATATATTCCCTTTTTTGATATGTCATATTTTTCTATTAATCTTCTTCCATATTTTCTGAGCTTCCAATTTTACCCACTATACACCAATGTTCGAGATTAGGTTAGTGCAATATTTCAATTTTTCTATGTGTAGTTGTATATTTTACACATGCACGATTTTTTAAACTTAAGAACGCAAATTAACGAATTAAGAAATCCTGTGAATATTTTCAATTACCGTAATCCCATGTTATAAGACTGTAACATCACATTATTCATTTATAGTGATTGAATGTTAACTAACGTTTAACACATTTCCTTAATGTTGATACGATATAAAATCTTGATAACTTTTATGGTGTTTATAACTTTGTAACACATATTTTGATAGTATTAGAATTAAGTTTTACACATTTGTTATCCGACATGAAATATTCAATTTTTATTTTGTAATAAGCTTTTGGCATTCTTATGACAGTAACACCTTAAACTATTTTGAATTTTGCAAATATTTAATTTTATGGTTTTAAGAATATCTTTAAATATGAATTCCCCATTTAACCGTTTTTCTATCACTATACTTTCCAAAATCCTTATAGAGAACATTTAAAAAACTCACCCTATATATACTTAGAAAAATAAAACAAAAAACCAGTTAAATATTATCAAAATATAGTTAAATTCAGGAATCAAAAACAAAAAAAAACAGTTGATACCGGGGTGAAATAAAGAAAAACAGTTCAATAGTACAAAAAAAGCAATTGAGGAAATACATTTTTATTAAAAACAGTTGAATGTTATCAAAAAGTGTTGCGTGAAATATACAAAAACAAATGAAGTTTACAAAAAAACAGTTGCTAACTTTGTTAGTTACTTCATTTTAAATCTTTTAAATAATTTTTAAATATGTTTTTATCATTAAAAAAATAAAACAGTTTTAACTTTGATAATGATCCGTAAGAACCGAAACACGTGTCAGTTACCTGAAAATAAAGAAATGGAACATAACAAGAGTTTTACTTCTCGTAATTTGAAAATTTGGTTCCATCAAGAGAGTAGTAGAACAAGTATCGATTAGAGGAATGAGAAGTTGTGGGAGTTACCAGGGGATTTTAGATGTGAAATAAATGAGGTAAGAAAGAATGCGACGAATGGGAGATCGAAGGGGATATGATAGTGGGAATAAGGAAAAGCAAGCAATCAGAGGAGGTGGAGTTTACCAATGGGGAACGAGAAGGGAAGGTTCGGTGAGGTATGGGAAAGGAAACAAGGGATAACTGTGGGTGTGGTGTATGTGAACAAGGAATTTGAGGAGTTTGAAAGGAAACGGACAAAGGGGGAAGATGTATGGTAAGGGTAGATCTTAATGCGAGACTAGGAGAACTAATTAATGTATTTATTTATAATTAACGGACAAGCCATTTAACAGGATTTTACAAATATACATATATGCATTAATAAATACAAACGCTATAAATTTGCGATAATATAAAAGCATACAAGCTGTGGTGGTGCATTCGATTACGGCCCCGAATTGCTCATTTACACACACACAAATACACAAATCACACGGCGGAAGGATCACGTGGTCGATTGCCAAACACTACTACTACTACTATTAAAGCATACATAATATTCAAACACTAAAACTAAAAATTAGAGGCAATTAAGTTTAAGTAAGAGCTTTTCGAGCTGAAGCCTAAACGAATTGTATGATACACCAATAAAATTAATGTCATTCCAAATTTCATAGCATGACTGTACCATTCGTGAAAGGGCGCTATGCGAGCCGTGCGTAGTCCTACAGAATACACTATGCAAAAATTTTATATTTCGCACTATTTTGAAAGGGACATGGAAACCTATAAGACCAAGTACTTGCATGGAATCAATTAAATTATTTAGAATTATAAATAAGAAACCCATTTTCATCATTCTGCTGGGATGTTTAAGGGAAGCTAGACCGAGATATAAGCCAATTAGCTCCATTGATAAATGAATACCAATGCGATTCAATTTATTCGACATAATTTTAAATAACTTATTCTACATTGATACCAATCTTCTTATGTGTGTAGAATATGAAAGAGACAATATAAATCGACAATATACTAGGTGCGATCTTACAAGTCAATTATAAAGAACGATTAATGTGCCTACATTACTGATATCAGTAGAGCAACGTTTTATAAAGCCTAAGGCTTGCCTTATTGATAAAGTGATTAATATGCAAATTGAATGACAATTTAGAATCAAATTGAGAATTCATGTGTACATACAGAGCGAACGTGTGTTTCTTGTGTTTCTCCAAGTATTTAGTGAATTAGAGTGGTAAAAAATCGCTAATTAATTATTAAAATTAGTGTGGTCATTACATAGGTGTTTAACTACGTGGTGAGTTAATTTGAAATGTTATTGTCAAATATTTCATAGTTTATTTGATAAATTAACTCTGTAAATTTCCACGAGTGCCCGATATTTGCAAGGCCGCGGCAGGAGCGCAAAGAAAAAAAAAATCACTTGATACGCCGAATTTACATTTATTTGATGGTTAATAACCTGTATACATCCGTCAGCTGATTTTTATTTATATTTACTACTATTTTAATTCACCCTGCTACATTCCTTGCATTACTCACCCATCCACTCATCTTAAATTGCTTCCGTGGTCTACCGAGTTTGTTTTTAAAGTCCTCATAATCGACCCTTTGAGGTGAAGAGTGTGTCCATTGTATTTTGTGTTTTCCACCTTGTATTTTGTATTTTGTGTTTTCCACCTTTCCTTTGTTTTATTTAAATTGTAAATAACTTACAATTTAATAATTACATTATTAAAATGGCTATTACTTGCAATAGTTGCAAATTAAAAATTAGCCCACGCTCGGATTCACTAAAATGTCACGGCGAATGCAATAAATGGTTTCACGCGGACTGTTTAAACTGTTCATTTGATGTAATTGATTATTACATTAGCGAATCGAAAAATCGTGAGGGTGATCATTGGATTTGTCGTAATTGCCTACCCAGTGATCCATCAGTAAGAACGCGACAAAACAGTTCATCATCATGTATTACCGAAACAATAAAATGCGTTCTGAAAAAGGAACTAGCTTCGTTGTTTAAGGCAGAATTTCAATCAGCTATGCAAGGTTTTTTGGCTGAGAATAGTGATTTAAAGAACCGTTTAACTGTTCTTGAAAATAAAACTACTACTGAACCTCAGAATAAATTTATTGAAGCCGATATGGTGGCGGAAATTGAAGATCGTCAAAGGCGGTCCCTAAATGTTATAGTTTTTAATATTCCTGAATCTTCTGGATCAACTGAACAAAAGGAGGAAAATGATGTTGCTGCAATCAAATCTATTGTTGGTACGAGGATTAATAACTTTTACCCTCGTAAGGCTGTTCGCATTGGTAAACCTTCATTAAAGCCCCGACCAATAAAATTGGTTTTTGAAAATCGAGAGTCGGCTATTCATCTTTTGAAGGTGACTAAAGGAGTGGATTTAGGAAATGTAAGATTCGCTAACGATAGGACTAAATTGCAGAGGGATCATCTTCAATCATTAAGGCAACAACTTCATGAACGGAAAGAAAATGGTGAACAGGATATAACCATAAAATACACGAATGGACATCCATCAATTATTACACATTCAGTTAACTCAAATGTAAAAAACTAAAAATGTTTTATCAAAATGTTGGTGGCATGCGATCAAAACTACCAAATCTAAAACTGAATGTTAATTTATCTCACTACGATATATTAGTTATTGTCGAAACCTGGTTAGATTCCTCCATAAATGATAGCGAACTAGGTTTACATAATTTTACTATATATAGATGTGATCGATGTAGCAACAATAGTATTAAAAGCCGAGGAGGAGGTGTAATGATTGCGGTTCGATCCCATCTCAAAAGTAGCATGATCAATATAGAGTCTAGTATTGAAGAAATTTATGTAAAAATTCATGATGTCTTAATAATTTCGTCAGTCTACATACCTCCCGGTTCACCATCTATGCTATTTAATAACTACTGTTCTTCTATTGACTACATTTGTAACTTATACCCAAATTTTAGGTTCGTTTTTTGCGGAGATTTTAATATGCCCAATGCGTGTTGGAATTTTAATTTTAATGAAAATAATGTGTTGTTAACAGAAAATAATTGTCCCAACGCACAAATATTAGCTGAGGCACTCGAATTCAATAACTTGCGTCAAATTAATCAAACGCCTAATAATCGTCGAGTGTTATTAGATTTATGTTTTTCAAATATTGACCAGATTAGTATCTCAAAATCAGATGATCCTCTTTTTATTAATAGTATGCATCATATATCTTACACCATAGCGGTTAATGTTAATAATGTCAATGACTGTCTTAACTGCGTTAATTATGTATATAATTTTAAAGGTGCTAATTATAATGATATTAACTTATTTTTGTCCAGTATATCCTGGAAAGAGTATTTTGGCAATTCCAGTCTTGATGAGATTCTTGTTCAATTTTATGATGTCTGTAACTATGTTATTCAGAAATTTGTACCCATAAAACTTATTAAATCATCTTCATACCCAAAATGGTTTAATTCAACTATGATTAAATTAGTTAAAAATAAAAAAGAAGCTCATATTCTATTTAAAAAAAGTGGCTCAATTAACGACTATGAACAATTTAAATTTTATCGTTCCCAATGTAAAATGCTTGGTGAGCAATTATATAGAAATTACATGAATAAAATGGAATTAAACATCTCTTCCAACCCTAGATCATTTTGGGGCTATATAAATGAATCCAGAAAAATTGAAGGTTTTCCTAAATGTATGTTTTTTAAAGATAAATCCAGCACTTCTGGCGAAGAATGTGTTAATTTATTTGCCAAATATTTTTCTGGCGTTTATACTTCAAATGATTATGATTTACCTCAAACAGCGGCAACTCACTATTCCTCCACATATAATAGTTGCATTAACATTTGCAAATTAACTATAAATATTAGTGACATATTTAATACAATAAATTTGCTACCAAATTCATGTAGTCCGGGCCCTGATGAAATACCAGCATTTTTTATAAAGCAGTGCATTTACTCATTGTGTTCACCTCTGCATATAATATTCAATGCTTCTCTGCAAATGAGCGAATTTCCATCTATCTGGAAAAGTAGTTATGTGACGCCTATCTTTAAAAGCGGTAATAGAGAAAACATGGAAAACTATAGAGCAGTATCCATTCAGTCTGCGATTCCTAAAGTTTTTGATAAATTAGTTGCAGATCAACTAATGTTTCAATGCAAAACTATTATCTGTGATGAGCAACATGGGTTTTGTTTTGGTAGGTCGACCCTTACAAATTTGTTGGTTTATGAATCATATATTTTAAATGCCTTAGACAGTAATTACCAAGTAGATGCAATATACACGGACTTCGCCAAAGCTTTTGATCGTGTTTCACATAATATTTTAATAAATAAATTAGAACGTTTGGGCTTTGGTGAACAAATTACAAAATGGTTACGCAGTTATTTATGTAATAGATTTCAGTATGTAAAAATCAATAATTTTGTTTCTAATGTAATCAACGTGACATCTGGAGTTCCTCAAGGATCGCACTGTGGACCCATTTTGTTCTTATTGTTTATAAATGACCTTAATGTTTATGTTAAAAATTGTAAATTTCTTTTGTTCGCAGATGATCTTAAGATTTTTAGAACAATAAAAAATAGTACTGATAGTAATTACTTGCAACAAGATTTGAACAATATTTATAAATGGTGTTGTGACAACCAGCTTTACTTTAACTATGATAAATGTGTATCTATCTCTTTTGGTCGAGGTCAGATCTTAGAAAATACTTATGTAATTAATAATATTCAACTATTATCAGTTCCTCATGTTAAAGATTTAGGCGTAATATTTGATCGAAAATTATCGTTCTCCAAGCACATTGATACGATATGTTGTAAAGCAATGCAAACACTTGGTTTCATTACTCGATTTGGGAAACATTTTTCTATCAACACTCAAAAATATTTGTATATATCGTTAGTGAGATCACAATTAGAATATGTATCTTGTATTTGGGCACCGTATTATAATAATAAAATTGATCAAATTGAACGGGTTCAAACTAAATTTCTTTTATATATATCACGGATAACTGGAGTTAGAAGAATTAATTATAGTCGTAGTCTCATGTTATCATTTTTAAATCTGACTGCTTTGAAGGAGAGACGTCACTTTACTGACTTGTGTATTCTTTATAAAATTGTAAATGCTACTATAAATTGTAATGAATTACTTGCCTATCTAAATTTCTTAATTCCTACGAAAACACGATCTCGAATAATTTTCCGTGAAAACATTAATAGAAATAATTATTCTAAAAACAATGCGTTAAATCGTATGACAAAATTAGCTAATTTAGTTTGTGTCTCCCCTAATTTTAAACTTTTCGGTGTCCCGTATCATTTGTTTGTAAAGAAACTAAAATTGATTAATCCTTCATTATACATTAATTTCTGATTCATGATTGTATTAATAGTGTTAGTTTAAGTATTATTACCTTTTTCTGTTTATGTATTTTTGTATATTACTTGGTTTAATTTACTATATATTATTATTGATTTGTACATATGAATTATATATATAATTGTTTAATTGATGTAAATAGGTTAACCCGTATAAATAAATAAATAAATAAAATAAAATAAAATCTATATCACGCACCGATGTCACTCTACCTAAGAAGTGTCTATCTAACATGTACTGGAAAGTAACAGAATTCTTACTTATGAAGAATGAAATTAATTGGCATTTTATATTTGATTTCATGTCAACCAGAAAAACAAAGGTCCGATGTGTGAGCCCCGTGGTACCCCAGATGTGGCTACAAAAGATTAAGATATATTGGATATAATTTTAACATATTCTTTTCTGTCTGCCAGGTAAGAAGAAAATCATTTCAAAATAGGGTCACGAACTCCATAAGTAATGGAATGGTTGACGCTATCGAACGCCTTACTGAAATTCATGAAAATAAAGTGAACTTCAGTACTTTCTAAAGTCTGCATATATGAATAAATTTGTTTGAGTAGACCTAGTTGCATAATAGCCGTGTTGATATTCTGGGATGATATAATGAAAGCTGGAAAACAATTGGTAGTATAGTAGCTTCTCAAATAATTCTCACAGTTGTGAAAGTATTGATATAGGCCTCGAGTTTTCCACGTTATGCTTGGATCCGGATTTATGTATAGGTACCACATAAGATTCCTATCAAGAATCGGAATATACACCTGTGTTAAGCGACAACGAGAAAATGTAGTGCAATTGATATGTTAGGCTATCACAGCAGCTTTATAAAAATATAGTAGGAATCTTATCAGGACCAGCACTACTATTGGCTTTCATTGACATTAAAGTACTTGAAATACTCTCTGGTGTAATACATAAATTATTTAAATTCACAGTCATTTGGTTTTAAATGAAAATTCAAGATGGTGGCAGGCCTATAAACCGTTAAAAATATGTAGCAAATAGGTTGTTGAAGCATTTATTGCACCACAATTCATAGTTAAAGGAATAACGTTTTGCTACGTACTTAAAACCAAAATGATTTTATATTATGAGGAATAGACGTATCTTCTGTAAGAAGCCAATATTTCACTCTTACACTTCGTTCTAAAATCTGCAAACGTGTTGTAATCCAGTATGTAGCGTGTTCTTTCCCATTGGGAATGTGTATTTTTTTTTAGATTTAATAAGTTGAATTGCGCGTTTGGAAAACCATAGTGGAAAGGAACCGATTTTCAAACTTTTTCTTGGTACATATAAGTTAATGGCAAAATATACATCATAAAAAGTAGAAAGAGTATTGTTAACATTACTACAATTACATAAGATCGACCAATCTATGCTATTAAGAAATCGATTGATTCTATTATAATCGGCATTGTTAAAATCATATTGATAATTTGGACAACCATTTACTATATTTAAATTACATTTACTATATTTAAATTACATTCAAATTTAACACTAAAAGGGGGATGGCATTTATCACAAGTAATGACAGATTCACATTGTTTGATCAGTAGAGCATTCAGATTAGCATAGCAAAGGTCAAGCATTATACCAGAGCAATTCGTAATTGCGTTAAATTAATTTAGGCCTAGAACCCCAATTCCATCAGAAAATAAAATTTGAGAAAAGTTAAGTTGGTTGGTAGAGGTCCGGCACTCTCCTCCTCCAACACTCATTTGATATGAGGTAAATTAAAATCACCTACTAGAATAAAGTCGCTAGTTGGATAGTTAGACATCACATCCTCAATGACAGAAACGTAATTTTCGTAGACCTCGATGCATGAACCAGGTGGAATATAACAGCAGCAAATAATAAGAGTTTTATTGCTAAAACTAAGTTTTACCATTACCAAGTATAATGTGTTGTTAGTTAAAATAAGACATGATGGTATCTTATTACTAACGCCATTTAATACTCCTTCTCCAATAGATTTTGAACTGTTTACTTCGGAGCGGTCCGTCCGATAAACAATATAGGAATGGAGCAATTACCTCAAACTTCTCGGTTAAACATGAACAATACAAATTATTTAATTTAGTTCTTAGGCACCACGTAAGATTCCTTCAAAGAAATTCTTAGCCCCTTACATTTTGATGGTAAAGGATGATACTGTTATTATGACCAGTATTTTCAACTATGTAGGAGGCTAGTGGGTTATTTAGTTTTTTTGTTTACACGTTATACTATTTAATAGTTTTCGTAGATTTTCTTCTCCATGTGAAGTTCTCTTAGCAAGTTGAGACTGTAGAGCTTTAATGTGAAATCTTGTTAAATCTCCCTTAAATTTAACGTGTCCAGTCTCCGTGACATTTGTAACTCGAAGAAAATCAATAGCTGACTTCCAGTCATTAAAGACTATTTTGACTGTCTCGGTTTATTATTATTGGGGGAGAGATTAACGAAAAGGCGAAAGAGATAGAGAGAAGGAATAAATATGTGAACTCAGAGGGTAGGGAGATACAAGCGTGGGGGATGAAAGAGGCCTGGGAGATATTTAACGGATGTATAGACGGAGCTTGGGACGAAGGTGGAGAATGCAGGAGGCTCAGACCATTGGCCACTGATGGTGTAATTAAGGATTGGAAGAGAGCGAAAGGAAAAGAGCAGGAGGAGAAAAGGCTGGAGAGCGGGAAAAAGGCGCTAAGGGAGTTTCAGTGAGAGGAAGTTGGATCAATGAAAATGTTAGAGGATGCCATAGTGAGTTATGGTAGAAGAAGCAAAGTGAGGAAGGATACATTAAGTGATCTGGTAGAGGAATGGAAAGGAGTAGACGAGAATTATATGGATAGATGTAGAAGTCTGAGGGAGTGAATGAGAGAAGACGGTGTTAGGATAAAGATAATGACGAAACTGGGGCGGAAATGAGGGAGGAAAAGGGATGAAGAAGACAAAAGTAACAAAGTAAAGTTTTAAGTCATATCATGGGAAATTCTAAATCAAGGTCTTTTATATTTTGTTTTTATATTTTAGGTTTATCTAAATATGCTTTTGGAGACATATTATGAAATGTTATATTACTAATTTAAATAAATTTGTGATACGCTTTGTAAACCAAATATTTATAAGCCTGTTTAATTTACGATGAGAGATACTTTTTGTGTGTTGATTTATCGGTTTAATAATATTGGCTAAATATTTTTTTTAGATTTGATTATTACTAAATAGAAAATAAAAATATATTGATGAATTTTTCAAATATTTCATGTTTTCATTGTCACATTAAAGAACAATTGAACGGAAAATCATAGAAAATGTTGCTATGCTATTGTAATTAAAATTTTAATTACCATCAAATTTGCCTCTGTATACTTTCAGAAAAGTAAAACACTATTTCTTACAAATATACAGGGAAAGTATTGTTTTCGTATTTGTTTTGAAGTCCTCTGAGACGATTCCACTAATTTTTGTAAAATTTTTATCGTTAAAAACTAGAACTGAAAAGCTTTTAGCAAACATTTATATACCAGAAGTGGATGTTTACTCGAAGCTTCTTTTAAAGTTGTATTAATACATATTTTTCATAAAATTCTTGTTTGGCAAAAAAAAATGACATTTTTAGCCTATTATTAATGATTTATACGAATTACATAAAATTTATGTAACAAATAATTGTAAAAAATTAAAATATAAGCGTCCTATAAAGATGATTTTTTCGCAAATCTTATGATTTTCAAGCAAAGCGAAGGGAAAGTAAAATTTCGACAAAAGTATAAAATATTTCAGAATAGAACCGGAATTACAGCTTCCAATAATTAAGTGACGCTTTTAGAGACGTGAAAACTCATTTCCTTTATAAAATGTATAACAGTCAAACTATAATTGTTTGTCTTTCTACCAGGAACGTTTAATTCTTTCAGTCTTGTTTATGTTATGACTTCAGTTTTTTCATGACGCGATTTGGTTTTCCAGAAAAATATAGGAAAAGTAATATGATGGCGCCACATTACTATTTTTTAGTTTTGCTAATAGTTTTATAGCTGTTTTTTATAGAACCAAATATATAAAACTAATTAAAGCAAACACTAATTTTATTATCTATTTTGATTTAGAGCTTTTAGTTTTTATATTTATAAATGACTATATATAAAAAAAAACTAATCTAATCCATGACATAAAGATATGGAAAAAAATAAAGTATTTGAAATTTTCATGGAAAATAAAAACTATAAACCTACTTGGACAGAATAATATAGTATGGAAAGTAGTACCCGTTTGCATCGTGCTGGTGAAGAGTACTTTCAGTTACGTCTCGATAGTATTGATATTAAGTTAGATTCCTCAAGTCAAGAAATTTGCAAATAAATTAAACTAATATGTCTAATTCTTTATTCTTTATTAGCTTCGTTTTTGATGCTAACATATTTAAATAAATATATACATTAAACACATTCATATTAAAATTTTATTTTATTGAACAAAATACCTATAAATTTAATGCAATTAAAATTTATCGTTATAATGGCAAATGCGTATACAACCTCTTCCATTACACTCCTTTTAATTCAAATAACATGCATCCTTTTAGAGCATATGCTAATGGTTTCATAATCCAATGGGAATTAGAAAACAATGGTCGTAATTGATATTATCCATTACACCAAATAGGTCAGACTATCCAAAAGAGTAGAATACATAATGCGTTTCAAAGAACATACAATTGCTTCGCGATTCCAAGTAATCTAATATCACAATTATTTTCCAAAAGCGCAACACTTTAGTTTATAGACTCAAATGAACAATAGACAATCCAATTTCTAAGGATAATACCATACTTTTTAACGGTATTATATGTTTAAAAATAATAATATCACAGTGCAGGTGAGATCCGTATACAGAGGCGTTTTTTCTTTGGAATCGAACATAATTATTACTTCCAAGAGTTTGTTTAGGAAGATTTATTGTATTAACGGAATTTGATTTTAATCGAATCGTCGAGCAAATTTTAAAATGTACTGAATATATTTGTACTATTGAAATAATGAAACAAAACAAAGTGTTTAATTGAATTTAATTAGAAGGTTATAAATATAATCAAACTTAAAAGTGTTTGACCATTGGTTAAGTGATAATTTAATTCATTGTACATTTGTATATTTTAAAATCTGCTCTGATGACTTTGATTAAAATCAAATTCCGTTAACATAATATATTTTCCCAAATAAACACAGTTACAAGAAAGAAGTATTTAATTTCCAAAGAAAATAAAAAAGGTCCGAAAAATAAAATTTTATTAAATTAATAATAAAATATATAAGTCCTTTACGTTGTAGAAAATTCACTAATAAATATTTTCTATTTTTTATTAAATTAATATTTTATAGGCAGTATGGTATTAACTTTAAAATTAACTAATAAAGATATATTAATTAAATGTATAAAATCATAGTATATGTCATGACGACGCGCCCATCTACTTAATTCCATACATTTTCTGCAAGACACTAAAACTTGCTTGTAAGTATTCCCATTTAATAATGAAGATGAATGTGTTCTTATAGCTTACGTTGCGACTATTCGCTTAAACATGTTTTATTGCCTAGTTATTAATGGATCAACTTAAGTTTTTAATTTTGATCAAACAGAGTAACCTGGACGTGCTTTCGCAGCGTTAATAAACTTCAAGATTAGTTTTAGGACACTACGAAGGGTGTTAATTAAGGTCCACGTCGGTGTTGTCCGAATTCAATATGGGACTTTCGCGACGCCCTCAACTGTTCCGGATCCTGTAAGCGGGGGGCGAGAAGGCCCCCATTTAATATCTCGAGCACGTTCGCCGCCTCTTAATGAATTCATGATTGAGGAGTGGGCATTAGCGGAACGGCCCATGGCGGCGCACCGGTTTATTAATACTGATTAAACCGGCACGAATTAATATCCCTGCACGTTTAATAATATCTGTATATTTCATTTGCCTTAATCTGCAGCAGAAGGCTAATGCCATATTCAGCAATTGCAGGAACACGCGGAAATTAATGATGGATTTACTTAGGGACCACTGTCTGAATGTGCAATCATGGATTTAGTTATGCCTTTCCTTTTAGACTAGCGCGGGCTTCCTTTCTGAATTATTCGACGCGCTTCAGTATTTGCCTCTGGCGATGAGATGATTGATGACGTAAAGAAAGGAATAATTATGTGATATGCGTTCTTCTGCAATTTATTTTAATACCAATAATTTTTAGATACGTGAAGTGAAGCATTTTTTGAAATTTATGTAAACTACCTTATTTTCTGGTTCCAATGTTTTTTTATTCCTCCAAATGTTAGTGATTTGATTATGTCGGTTATAAATATTTTCATCATAGATCTATAATTTCATACCTGATCATTAAAAAAATAAATTAATTCTTACAATATAGAAAATTTGATAAGGAATACGTTTAAATTACAATTTTATAATGTTTATATTTATATTAGTAACATTGAACATTACTACCTGTGCAATTACTATAGTCTAGATGTTAGCCATTAAGCTAACAGTTCCTATTAGAGGAGTTGTTAGTATCCATTGAAAAGCGCCATTAATCCACCAACCAACTGATAATGGCAAACACGGTCAGTGCCGATATTTTGCCGGCAATCTGTAAATCTCTCTACGCGTGCCGTGTTAACTGCCTCCTCCGGGTCATAAGTCACTGCTCCCTGGCTCCCATGTACACATTCCCACAAATCCTGTCAACCTAGGGAAGACACATGACATCATAACTCAAGTTCTTTTACTGGGGGACTTCGAGCTGAAAAAAACTGTGTGTACACATTTTATTCCCAGATTATTTTAATTAATCGCCCCCTGGATGAGAAGTGACTATCAAGATTTTTTTGTTATTAATGGCGTCTCGCGGGGTAGTTAAGTAGCTTTGTGCCCTGAAAGTTCAACGATACATTCTCGGTTATTATACGGGACACGACATGGTAAAAATATATTGTGTATTTATTTCAAGCTTTAGGTGAAATAAGTAGATAGCATTAGGGAAAACAAGTTCTCTTTAATTTAGTGGCATGTTGATTTATCTGTAAATAAAAAAAACTGAAATTTCTTTCTTATACCAATAAGCTTTTAATAATTAGAAAAACACAAAAATGTTTCATAAATCTACAACAATGAGTCTTAGTAAGTTAATTTTTTACAACGCAAAGGACTGTAACCATCTTATTAATAATTTGTACATAATATATAATCCGCTAAACAGAATATGTGAAAATCGATTTCACTATAATAGTTTACCATTAACGATTACAATCAGACTGAGTCTACAAAGTTTAGTAAATTATACAAGTTCTAATATTCAAATCAGTACTTCATCAGACCTGGTCATTTCTAAACCAGAGCAATCGAGGGTGCAGGATTTTAATTGAAACGGAATGCAATCTGATAAATGGATAAATCAGCGAGGAATTCAATCAGCGTGGCAGGAAATGAAGTCCCCGGAAAAATTGTTTGGCCAGGCACGAATATTCCTGCGGACAACAGATTCGACCGTAGTAAAAATTGATCAGTGCACGCTTAGAGTTTATCATTTGGGGTACATATTTTATGGTAGCGGGGACGTGGATACGACCTGGAATAAATCTGGGAGAGAGTGCTTTTCCCTAAACGAGAACGATTTACAGGAACGTAAAGCCGTCAGTCGTAAAACTCAGTTGGGATATATACGGGCACCTTTCTCATAAACTGCTCGCACACTTTACTGCCGCATTCAATTATCGAAAATAAAGAAAACAGGCGATGTCATCAAGTGAAATCAACTTAAATATTTTTCGGATTAATATCACACATAAAATGCAGTTTATTTAAAGTTGTTGATTTCAAGACGTATCACAAAGTAATGGCTTCCGCAATCAATCATAAATATTTCCCCTTTATCTGAGTACTAAAAGTGTTTTCAAGCTATAAAAACTACATAAAAGTTAGAAAATTAACCAAGAAATATAAAATAGCTAAATATCGAAATACAATAATACCAATAATATATAAGGTCCCTCTCTCTTTGTTCATTTATCAAATTTTTTTGACTGAAGATAGAACGCAGATCAATTTTTTAAATAAAACCTACAAAATACACTGCCGAGCATAAAACTAGGGTCAATACGTTATTTGAAGTTATTTTAGAATTGTTTAGTTTTTTCCCGTGTTTTTTCGGTTGTAAAAGCTGTAACTGATTGCATGAATAAAAAAATAATTTTTTGTTGTTCAAAGTTTATTGAAAGTAATGCATGATTTTGCCTATTAGTACAAATTTAACAACCAAATTGTAAAGCAAATCATAAAAATTGTTTATGATTTGCTTTACAATTTGGTTGTTAAATTTGTACTAATATGCAAAATCATGCTAAACAAATACCCGAAATAGTTTAATAGTTTATTAATTTAATTATCGAGAAGAAGAAAGCACATCGTTTATATAAATCGACTAACAGCTAATCTGATTATGAATTGTTCAGATACTTAAGTAAACAATGTACCGAATTGAGCAACTCTTTGTACACATCGTATATTAATAACAACTTCGTTGAAAAAAAAACGATTTCAGTGGTAACATGAATGAATTTAGGACAATTTCATAATTAAATTTGAAGTGAATTTCACAATGATTCTGAGTATATACAGAATTTTGTGTTACCATATTACCACTGAAATGGTTTTTCAACATTTTTTAAAATTTAAATGATCTTTGTTCATCAGGACCGGATTGTATTAAAGCATTTTTTCTAAAGAAGTGTATGTACTGGTATAGTGCCATCATCGTGGAAGGACAGTGTAATGTGCCTGTCCTTCCACGATGATGGCACTTGTTAAAGTCTGAAAATCAAGAAGACATCAATATTTATAGAGGCATTTGCAAACAATTCGTTATCCCTAAAATGCTGGGCTATCTAATTAGTAATCAAAAAAAATCGGCGTGTAAACATGCTATTATTGATGAACAACATGGATTCTGTGAAAGACGGGTTACTTCAATGAACATTCTCGTGTTTGAAACATATATTTTGAATGATTTAAAAAGAGGATTTGAATGTACAGACTTCGCTAAGGCGTTTGATCGCATCAATCATGAGGTGTTATGTAGTAAATTATTACCTATGGGTTTTGGTTCTAATGTGGTTCAATGGATTCTAAGTTTTGTTAAAGGTCCTAAACAGTGTATTAAAATAGGGTCAAATATTTCCAAAATAATCAACGTAACATTAGGTATTCCACAAGGATCGCATAGAGGTCCTGTACTTTTTATTTTGACATCATTTATTGTTTAAAACCCAGTGCTCATATTATATATCCAATAACATCAAACAAATTTAATGCAAATACCCGAAGAATCTTATACATTGCACTTATAAAACCCAAGTTCGAATATGCAGCAATGGTTTGGTTACCACATTATACTTCAAATGCTCAAGAATTAGAAAGAGTTCGAAACCAATTTTTAAGAATAATTAAATATATGTCCGGAATGAACGATTTGCCAACTCTGTCGTTGAAACGACTATTTAATACTTTCACTTTCAGAGAGAAGAAATTTGTCGGACTTGATTTTTATTTAATCTTTGTAATTACAATTTAAATTGACAAGAATTACTAGTATGCTAAATTTCAATGCTCGTGCAATTAGATTGCAGTGTCATCTGAAGACATTTAGGCAGAACTACCATAATACCAACCATGGATTCGACAGTCTTCTATGTCGAGCAATATTTAATACATTTTCCAATAAAATATAAATCTATACACGCCGGTGGTGGCGTATTCGGTTGCGGACGAGCTAACGTTACTGAGAGTGCAGCAACGTTAGTTCAGATCAGCGGTTGGATGGATGACCGGTACCATTCACCATTGGGATACAATTACTGGTGCTTTAGAGTAACGGGGGCGATCCAAAACACTACTACTATTACTACTACTATAAATTTATTTGATAGCTCATTAGGAAGAGAGTAAATATTATTACTAATTTTAAGGAAAGTGTTGTTTAGTAATTAGTATATATCTGTTACCGTTATTTTATAGAGTTTAATTGTTTAAACGATAACTGTTATTTAAGAAAATTTCAACTATTTCTAAGTAAGTTTTAAAATGTTTATTGTTTCTTAAGGATTACAAATATTTTTTTCCTAGGTTCTTAGATTTTAATTGTTTTTTATCCAATTCCTCTTTAACTTTGTTTAGACTTTATAACTGTTATATATTAAACTTTTTCATCTGTTTTGTTCTCAATTGTGTTTTGGTAAAATTTGAACTACTTTTAATTTTTTTTAATGTCAATTGTCTACGATAATTCAAAAAATGAAAATGTGTCAAATGCAATTAAAAAAAAAATTGAAACCATATTTAGTATTTTTTGTATTATTTTGTGGAATTTAAACCATTTATAGTCAATTTTTGAAAGATTTTTTCTTAGCAAAGGACTTTTAAAAATAAAATGCTTATTGTTTTAAGAGAGTTTAAAAATATTTTTTTAACAATGTTTAAATATTCACTTTTGTTTTGCCTTTTATTTTCAATCGAATTTATTTTTTATATAAATAGAAATTGCAATTATTATGAAGCGACTTAAAATGATTATTTCTTAAAGTCTTCTCCTCATAATGCTCCTACAAACTCAATGGGCGAAAAATCAGGTAGCCATGGAAAGATATTGACATTATCCTCCGCAAATCGGCAAATAAAAACTCTTGTAATATGGGGATTGGGTATTCTCTACCTAAAAGCGAGCGGGTTTGCCATCTACTAATGAAACGCAAGAATGTGGGATGCTATCACCTCATACACATATTGCTTCGGATAAATACCAAATGTGACTTACTTTCATAAGTTATAGCACCCCATACCACAATCCCTACAGTTTGATGTAGAGGCCTCTCAAAAAAGTTCTTTGTTGCGAAATTCCCTACGTCTGACAATAATTCGTCCATTGCACATCCCCAAAAATAACCGGAATTCATTACTAACCACCACCCTATTCCACTCCAGGCTCCAGTGTAGTCGCAATCTACACCACTCGTTGTAGTTGATGTTGAGTCGTTACTAGTAACACAAGATGTGCCAAAAGGATTGTAAGCTGAAAGTTCTTTTTTTGCAGTAAACCATTCGAAGGGTTAATAGATGACCTTCGTTAACTAATCATACCTACAAACGTTGGCTCCTTAGTACTAGGAGGAGTTAGAGAGATTATAAATACAGGTAGCCCTCGGTTTACGCCGGCTCCATTTACGCCGATTCACAATAACGCCACATGCCGACGTCTTGAAAATCCCCCGTTTTAATGGGCATGTACTAGGATTCCTCGATTCAACTGGGTTGATGATCCAGCCGAGCTGCTACGACATATGTACATTTATTAAATGCAATCGAATCCATTTACGTTTTCTGTGTAATATTTTTAAGTAAATTTTTGGCAAGTAAACCATGTCTAATAAAAGAAGTGCAGAAACATTTTCTGAACGTGTTGCGAAAAAGGCATGCCAATCCCTAACACTGGAAAAAAAGATGGAGGTGATTCGAAGATTGAAGATGGGCAAACACGTCTTAATTTATAATTTTTATATATAATGTAGACAGGATTTTGTAAAGGGAAATATAAATATAAATAATATAAATATGTATAATGTCTGTAAAAGTATGAACTTAGCTCCATCGACGGTTAGTACCATCATGAAAAATGCTCAGAAAATAAAAGAGTCTGCGAAAAAATCTACGGCAATAAATGCAACACATAGAAAAAGTAAGATTTTTCAAAAAATTGAAAAATTATTATCGTTATGGGTAGGTACATTCCTTTGGCTCAGGCTGGTATAACTGAGAAAGCAAAGACGAAATTTGAAGATCTTAAGACGAAAGAGGGAAGCGAAGAAACATTTTTGGGAAGCAAAGGTTGTTTATGAGATTTAAATCTCGAAGTATGTGTCTTAGTATCAAACTATGTGGTGAGGCAGCAAGTGCCAATGTTGATGCAGCGGCTGCTTTTCCAAAAGAGTTGCAAGACTATGTAGAACATGGTAATTATCCTTCTGACCTCATTTTTAATGACGATGAAACTGGGCTTTACTGAAAAAAATTGCCATCACGTACATTCATTTCCCAGGAAGGACGTTCCGCTCCAGATTTTAAAGTTTAAAGTTTAAAGGGAAGAAATGTTTCTGGAACTTAGAAGTTTATACTAATGTTGGTGTACCATTCACAAACACCACGTGCTTTCAAGGGGCTAAACAAAGAGCAGTCTCCATTGGAAATGGAACAAGAAAGCTTGGGTCAAACAAGACGTTTTTAAAAATTTTTACACAGATTTTTTTTTGTCCAACCGTGCTTCGTTTTTGAAAAGAAAATTATTTACCACTCAAGGTACTTCTTCCTTTAGATAATGCCCCCTGTACATCCTCCAAGCCTTGCTGAAGAAAGAACACCATTGGATGTCAATGGATCAAGGAGTTATTGCAATTTGTAAATCCTATTACCTCCGCACTAGCTTCTTGGAAATGGTGTGAGTTTTAGACTCTACAGAAAAAACCATTGACCATTGGCGGTCCTATGATATTTTGAAAGGCATTTACAACATCAATGCAGCTTGGGATGAAGTGTCAGCAAAATGTTTAAATGGAGTGTGGCGTAAACGTCTACCAAAATTTATGCACGATGTCGAAGAATTAGAGCATGTAGATAATGCTGTTGGAAACATTACCACGCTTGCGCGAGTGGTAGGATTAGACAATGTGACAGCTGAAAATGTGAAAGAAGTTTTAGAGAGCCACGACCAGCCACTCTCCAACGAGGAATTAGAAGAATTAGCAACCGAATTATATCGTCAACATGCAGAGGAGGAAAAGAAGACGAAGAACCTCTGAGAGTTATAATAACGGCCGATTTCGAGCGTATTCTTTCAACCATAGAAACCATCACTGATGACCCCGATTGGGAAAGAAGTTAGAACGTAAATAGGAGTGTTATCGCATCAATTCGACCATATTCTGAACTTCTTAAAGTAAGAAAGAGAAAATCTAAACAATTAACACTCGATACTTCTTTTCAAAAAGATATAAGCGATCCGAAACCGGGAACTTTTACACATACCCCTGTGAAATTACACTTTTTTGATAAAATTGTTTTGGTTTTGTTATTGAGAATTTTATTTTTGTTTTACAATTACGTAGCATATATACATTTATTTACTTTAAATATAATAATGTTATACCTGCATAATCTTATTTTTTATGAGATGGAACCTAACTCCACACCTCCTATTATAATTGGCTTCAATTTACGCCGATTTGGTTTACGCCGATTTTTTTTTGGACTGGAACCCCGGCATAAACCGAGGGCTACCAGTACGATGTTTCCCTCGTTAGCCCATAGGACCTAACAGCCGATATATAGAGACATACAGAGTAACGACTAGTTATTATCGATAGAAGAGGTCACAGCGGCGGCGGCAGCCCTACCCGGCCACAAAGCGCTTGGACCTGAAGGGTTACCAAACGAAGCCCTTAATCTGGTACTGAAGGACAATCCGAGTCAGTTCACCTAAATTCTAAATCGCTGCCTGACTGAAGGCATTTCCCTATAGGCTCCAAAAGAGCCAGACTGGTTCTCATTTACAAGACAAGCCGATGAAAGAAGCTGGAGCCTACAGGCCAATTTGCCTTCTCGACGGTGAAAGTAAAATCCTAGAACGATTGCTAGTAAATACAGCTAAAGCAGCATTAGACGCTTCGGGAGGCCTATCACACTGTCAATACGGCTTCAGACGCGGAAGATCGATGACAGATGCCATCTTTAAGGGGCGGGAAGTAATCGATCGGGCTAATAGCGGGCCTTTGAGGCAGAGAACTCACTACCTCGGTATTAGAATTGAAGACAGAAATGTTTGTAACACCATAACAGGTAGGCTGAAAAGTTCGTAGGCTAACACAGTAAAACAATTTTTTTTTTGCAAAATTCTATTTTATTATTCAACATAGTTGCCTTCGAGGGCGGTACAACGATTATAGCGGTCATCTAATTTGTTGATACCATTTTTAAAATACAAATTTTCTTTAGCCTCAAAATAAGCCTCAGTTGCAGTGCTGTCCACTCGGCTGACTGCCAATTGTACTCTGGAGTGTACTGAAGGAGCCACGTTTCATCATTTACAATGGCCGGTCGCTATCAAAGCGCTAAACGAAAAAGGAAACCCCTCGTACCTGACGAGAGTGTACGCGGGGGAGGGAGACGTAACATTGAGGGTAAATATGACTGAAGGGGTACCTCAGGGATCAGTTTTGGGTCCGGAGCACAATTAATAGGCTTTGCGGATGACATCCTTATCCTAGTGAGCAGGAGGAACATACTGGGTGTGAAAGATGTGGCTCAACGAATGACCAAAATGGTTGCGGACTGTCTTGCCTTAGGAGGGCTCCAGAGAAAACGGCGGCAGAAGAACGGGTAGAAACAATATCGGAAAAAATGAACTACTAGGTCGGGAGATAGAGAACAAGAAATCTCTGAAGTATCTCGGGGTCTTACTGGAAACAAATCCATACGGCAGCTCCCAGGTGAAAGAAGCCGCATCAGGAGCAGCTAAAGCGGCAAGAGCGGTGTTCCGCCTATTCGCTAACGCGGGAGGGGCCACGGAGGGAGAAGACGTCTCCTCATGGGCGTAGATACATCCAATCTTCTCTACGCCTTTTCGGTTTGGGCAGGTTGCCTGACATCCTCGAAGAATGTCTCCCGTTTAGGCATTGCGATAAGGCTTGCTGCACTTAGGGTTGTAAGAGGATACATGACCGTTTCTACGGGGCAGAACGCTTAGGCTAGATACTCTTGATCCTGCTATCATAGAAGACGCTCGGATCTGGGTAGCGGTAGCTAGCGAGACTAAGAAGATCCTTTGGCAGAGGAAAAAGATCCTCGGGAAAATTTCGGTCTTGGCGGACATGACCGATGCGGAAATCGAAAATAAAAACGAGGAAACTTAATATAGGATAGTGGGGGGTGCTAAGCGAAGAATGCTCACATGACACCACCAATACTCCAAGGTGAAAGAGATGAGGTTTAGTGAGTAGGTCCTATTCAGAAGGAATAGGAGGAGTCCCACACACCTCTGATCGAAGAGAAGTGGATAAATGCATTCCTACTCGCTCAGAAATAAAAAAAAAATATAAAAAAACGAACCTTAGATTGGTAATTGATATGGAGAATCGGTATCTTGTTGGCATAGGTTAAAGATTACGTTCTTAAAATTGATCTGCTCTTCTTTTTCACCGGTTCTTCTTCTGCGACATTCCCGAGCCTCTCTAGTTCATGCCTGATAGTAGCGTATGGCAGCGTGTTGGTTTAGGTTAAGGCGATTAGTAATTGCTCTAATCGAAAAATTACCTTCGCGCAAATCAACGATACGACTTCTGTCGAATTCGCTTAGTTGATGATAATTTTTATGATGGCGCACTCTACGCTTTCAAAACAAATGATGAAGTCGACAGCAGCAAAGAACCGAACATAATGTCGCATAATATATAACTAATAATTCTCTACCACTCCATCCACATGAAATCAATTTTAATCAATTGTTATCTCTTAATAATTAAACATTTGTGCCAAGTTTTGCCAAAAAAATCCTACCCCTTCTTGTGTTGGGGATTATATTCAGAGTTTTATAGACCAAACTTGGCACAAATGTCACTTAGAATACAAATGCAACATTTTCTAATAGATCTAAGTTGTATTTGCTAATATAATTCTTATTTTATTGTTACTTATTTTTTCCGTTTTATGATTTTTTTACTTATAAGTAAGAATAATATAATAAAGTATTAATAAGAATATAAGAAACGAATTTGAAAAATTTGAACTATTTTGTTTCTTACATTCTTATTAATACCTCAATTCGTTTATATAAATAAGTTGTGCATACATGTAAGAAAAAATAACTTCTCTGAGAACCAAAATAAATTATTCTTACTTATATTATTATTACAGAGAAAGAGTAAACGAACATCACATAACAAATTGTGTTAGATCTCTCATAACACTTTCCCTTCTGGTAGACAAATTTGATCTCTCCATAAATCTTGTATTCCCATTTTATTTACATATTGGTAGTTGTAGTGAGAATTGCATGTTACTATTTTAACACGTGAAAGTGCATACCTACCGCTTTTATCCCGCACGATCTGGACCGCGACTGTTCCCTTAAAAGGCGTTCTAGCGCATTGCTATTTTAATTCACTATTCATGGAATTAATTTGAATACTTAATACAATCCCGCCAAAAGTACCACAAAAACTGGAATGCAGAGAACAGCGAAACGCAATTATGCAGGCGATTATATATCATGAATAAGTACATTACTTAACATTAAGTGAAAGAAATAATATAATATTTTTAGCCTAAATAGCACATTTAAGAAATGCCTGTAATCCCGGTATGTAAGATATATTAAATGTAGTTCTGTTTATTGCATAAACCTTTGGCTGTCTAAAAAAATATTCCATTTAGATGCTACGTAATTTATCAATCGCTCTAAAAACCTCGTGTCGATTGGTTGAGAGAAATGCTTAAGAGACATGATTGCAGTGCTTTACAATACGTCTATGGTATCGTAGCAGGTGACGAATCAAGACAGCTCAAAAGTAAAGGGCAGTCTTCCAAAAAGAGCCAAATCTAACGCATCATTCCTGAGCTTGATTTTTCGGAAAAACTGAACATATGGCAACCTAATAACTGTAAATGATAAACAAGCTTTTATATGTCAGAAGTTTTTAGAAAATAAAATTAATTAACTGCAAAATTTGCATTATTCTCCACCAAGCCAATGCACATAGGCTCAATCAAGAAATTTTTTGAGAACTGAAGAAGTCGAGTACAGTCCTAATTTTCGACCAAATTACTTCTTTTTGTTCTCGCAAATCAAAAATAAATGACGATTTTCGATGGAGGAAGCAGTTGGGGGTTAAATTTGCATGTTTTGGAGGTACCTTAATAGAAGTAAAAAAGGTCTTTAAAAATTGGTTCAAGCGCTTACAAAAGTGTATTGATCACGAAGCAAATTAAACAATAATCAATTTCATTCCTCTTCATTCAAATTTTTCTATTTATAATTTAATTTAGTTTTAAATAATTATATAAAAAATAACTAACTAATTAGCTTAAGAAATCTCAATTATTACTTATATATGAAAACCTGCATCTTGGTGCTTGTACAATATTGCATACCTTATTATATTTTACTAGCACTTTGCAATTCATTAAAATTGTTACCTACCATTAAGTCTCTTTTTAAGTGGAATTAACTGGAAATTGCGTCTATCCAGTTGGGTACAATCTCTTCAATCAGATTTTAATCTTTATTAGATTAATAATAAGCTTTCAGCGTGATTTTCTGTTGTGAAAAATGCTGCCGAGTGAACGATAATTTTTCTAATGGAAACTGGTAAATGGAATACTTATTGGCATTTTTTCTCATGTAACATGAAGCCATTCGCATTAACCAAACCGAGACGGAGTAGTAATTACTAGGCGTCGTCCTTACCTGAAACAAAGAGACGCAATTAGTAAACGGTTTTCTTTAGTCGGCAAGATTGTTAACACATTGAAGAAATGTGTTACTTACAAGTAACATTATATATAATATATTTAAGCTAAAATCAACTACAAAACTGTATAGAAAATTATTACATTTGGATTGATTTTAATCAAAGTTAATAACTTAATACAAACTTCCTTTACAAGTTCGATAATTCAGACATCGAATGACTAAAACATTTAATAAAATCAAACATAAACACCCAATCGCATGCCGAATCCACTTGTACCCATGATATTTATTAAATTGAAGTTAATGCCCACAATCGGTGCAGATCTGCGATCCAGCTCGTTAAGGTGCATAAAGTGTTTACGGCCGGCATTAGCATATATCGAGGAATTACGGCCTGTTCCTTCCTGTCGTGCCCTTCCCCGGGTCACATAATGTTCCGCTTGCATGTGCATGTTCACCCTTGCCACCATCTCGGCGTGGCTCATTGTTTTATTGTGTGCTCGCAGGATCGTTATGCTAATAAGCCATTTCATTCGGGTTACAGGATGTTTTTGGTAATTTCCATCCATGCCATTACGAAGATATTGTTGTCGAGTCGGCTTTTCATAATTCGCATGCGACTGGAGTCGAATTTTTAAGCCCCCCAACCCTCTCGCCGTCTGTCAGCCTGTTTGCTCTTGTTTCGTTTAAGGATATTCAACGTTCGCTAATGAATATTGTCGGGAACACGAGAGAGGCAGATTTTCTGTAACAACTTTGGCAATAAAAATTACGGTATTTTCATTATATTCCTTTTGTGTTCGGTTGGCTTTATGTTGACGATAATATAACTTTAATTATATAGTACTTTTTATATTCATTCAGAGATTATGTTTATAATTACATAATTCTTATTTCCAAGAAAGGTAAATTACTATCATAATATAGACCATGTTAAGATTTATTATATCAAACATATACCCAAGCAATCAAGGTTAATACGAATAAATTATTTTCTCTTGTAATTTCTTGTAGCATTTCATAGATTCCTAGAAAAAATTAAATATGAAAATGTATTATTAAAAAGGAAGTTTTTTGTTCCTTGAAATCCTAATATCCCATCTAAGTATTAACATCCTCAACTAATTTGTACCAATCACCTTGATAAGGACAGAAAGACCACCACAGGTCTTGTTATATATATATATATATATATATATATATATATATATATATATATATATATATATGTGTGTGTGTGTGTGTGTGTGTGTGTGTGTGTGTGTGTGTGTGTGTAGATATGTAATTGTCCAAATAAAGATTATTGCTATTATTAAAAAGGAATTATTTTCTAGATATTCTTATGGAAGAACAAGACACGTATAATGTAAAAAAGAGATAGAAGCGTATAAAATATAATTTGAAGTAGCTTTTTAATTTTAAATAGTTCACAATAAAATTACCTCAACTAACTTTATAGTTAATTAAGTTCTGAAACAAAGATCTTATTATATTCACTACTTATTTTTGCAAGGTAGTTTATACCTAGATATAGATATTTGTTTATATCTTGTTTGTAAATTGTATTAGATAAGGAATGCAGTAGAGGTATTTTAGATGTTAGTATGTTTTTGGTTATGTTACAAATATGTCAGGGTAAACATACAAACAGATTGTATGATATTATATTTTCAATTTGTGTATTAAAATTTTCCGGAGAGAGATTTTTGAGTAAGGATAATGGTGATAAATATAAGGTTATTGTTGTTTCTTCTATTTGATGGCATCTTCTAAAGTTTACAATGATTTATCGTACATAACTTATAATCAGAAATTAAAGTATTTGTTTCAAAGTTGAATAAACTCTCATCTGTTGACACTTCTATAAATATAAACGTGTAAACTTACGAGTATATATGTATGTTGTATAATATTGCAAAAATGTTTTTTTTTCTCATATGAGACGGTAATTTCTGTAAATATTGAGCTATAAGTTCAACCAAAAAATATATTGGCGATCCATTAGAGCTAATAATTGACTTAAGTTATTTATTTTCGCATAAAAAAGTTAGTTGCCCCTTTCACTGGCCTCAGAAGGTAACATTTTTGTTATTTAATTTAATAAACAGTTATTTACAAATACTTCAAATTATTTTTAATATTATATTTTCATTTCTATGATATTGGGTTAAAGAGAAATTGGTTTGTTCTTAGTAGTAATTGAAATAATAATTATAAACTACAAATAAAAATCTATAATTACCTACATCGACAGGTTTTGTTTAAACTGTATTATTAAAAAGTAATTAATTTTTATTATTGCATAGAATGATAAAATCTAATTTTGTTTTTGTTAATATTTATAATAATGTAGGTCTATAAAAGTCTTATGAGCGATCGGAGATTTCTTATTTTAACGATAATATACATTTATTTTGGTAGGGATCAAACTTCGGAATAAATATTCCCTTTAAAGGTTTAGAACTCATAATACAGTTAGAGGGTTATTTTAGTATCTATTGTGTTGTTTTCCTCTTCATTATGTGAAGTGGATAATAGTTTTTTTTTTATATTGTCGAATATATTATTCTAATTCTAACCACACATTTTAAGAAAAATGTTATTGATTATTTTTAATTTCTCTATTTTATAATGCAAATATTTATTCAATCTGGTAAATAATATATTTTGAAACCTTCTTAGAATTGTACTGAATTGAAAATTTGAGACAAATAATTATTTGTGGTTTAAATATAGTAAATTTTTCAATTCAGTGTAAGTATAGATTTATATATATATATATATATATATATATATATATATATATATATATTTATATTTAATTAACTATTCTAAGGTAGTTTTGTAACCATTTAAAATTTTTGCGTATCGAGAAAACCTTCAACCTTCAAATATTGGCCGAAGGTATCCTAGTACGGAGGTATTTGTTCTAACTGGTTGTTTCTTATGAATTAATTTTAGTATTATCGAGAGTAACTTCAATTTTACTTTGATTAACTTGTGTATAACATAAAGATAAATAAGCCAGATTAGACTCTTCGTTACTGTTGTGTGCAAAATATTTATCTAAAAACGATATGAGTAGATTTTGTTTGTTTCAATTTATATAATTAATATAAGGAGTAAAAACAAGCAAACGAAAGAATATTGAAAGGATAAAAGAAAATAATCTTACAGACAAAGTTTACAATATATTATCAATTTTTGACACAATTATAGTTTTAAGTGTTGAATGAAGAAAGATAGAAGGTGTTAACAATTTATAGGTGAGATATGAATTTTTAATGAACTTAATTAGAAAAGAGAGAGATTTATTTTTCAGGATTAACTATATATTATTAAGTACTGTATTGTGGTGCAGATCGGATTAAGGTACGGTGATTTCAGAAAAGGTATATGGCATTATAAGAGCTTAAATAATGGCGAAGAAATTAAATCAGTCTGCTCATTAAGCAGATTAGTATTAATATTCTTACTTTGGCGGTATCTCTCTAATAACTCCAAAAATTAAACATTTGGCCTTTACTGCAAAAATGTAAAAGTTTAAAATTATCAATATGTGGAAATTAATGATTACACTCTAACATATGATTTAAAAATCACTTTTTATAATGTTCATTGCATCTCTTCATCATCATGAAATGAAATGCAACTAACTTGTGAGATAAAGGATTATTTGAATTGTAGGGAATTGTAGAGTTGAAGTTAGTAGGTTTTCTAAATATTTCAAATTTAATTTTATTGTTCTCTCTCTACTGTGAATTTTATTTAACTGACATGGTGTACTACTAAAGCATGCGATAACATCATCTACGTATCTAAACTAAAATGAGATGTGAGTTTTTGTGAAATTTGAACTGAAATTTTTTTCCTCAATATTTGACATAAAAATTTCCTCTAACAAAGGACTGACAGGGAATTCCATGGCTAATCCGTTACTTACTACTTACTGTTAGATTTATCTAAAATGAAGGCATTCATCTGTAGAAATATTAGAAAACATACTACTAGAGTCAAAAGAAACTAATTTTGAGTTCTTGGGTATAATAATGGATTTTAGTTTTTGGGATAATTCAAGGGAATTTTTGACAGAATATTAGGAAGTGAAATTCGTATTTTTTTAAAAAAAGCTGATTAATTTTAATAGCCAAATCTCTTGTGGGAATGTTAAAACTACTGGCCGAATTGGTTTATGAGTTTTTATTAGTTCATAGAGACGAGGTGCTACATTTTTGTTAAGAATTTGGAATTTTTCTAATTTGAAAAATATTATATTAATATTAGACAATAATATTGACTGTATAGTTAAAAATCAAATATGGATCATTTTATAGTCGTTTATAGAATGGAGAAAATCAAAATAAGAGAAGACAAATAAAATATTTAAAAAATATTCTTCATTAGGATATATTCACATTTACATGCGCTTGAACCAATTTTTAAAGAACTTTTTCTACTCCGATTGAGGTACCTCCAAAGCATTAACTTTGAACTTATCAACCTCTTCTTCAGGCATTGGAAATAGTTGGCCTCTACATATGTTATTGATTTGCGGGAATAAAAAGAAATCAGTGGGTGTTAAATCAGGGCTGTACTGCGGATGACTCATCAATTCGACATTTTCAGTTATCAAAATGTCTCTTGTTTGAGCCGACGCGTAAGAGCTCATAGCATTCAGAATTGACCATCGGACATTTGCTTAAAATGCTTCATGCACGAATTTCGCTCACTTTGAAGAAACCATACAATCGACTGATTATTAATTTAACGGATTCCACTAATGACTAAAGATTTCTTAATCTCACATGGCGATCTCGCAATATAAGTTTAGGCACAGTATCAATGTTTTCTGGAACAACAACCAATATTGGACGAATTTTGCGAAATTCATCATTCTGCGAACTAGTCGCGATTGATATATAGTGGTTTTTGATGGTGGTTGATTACCAAACGTGGAATTAAGTTCATCCATACACTGTTGTTGAGATAATCTACCAATAATTAGTTGAAGTTTAGGTTAGATACGTTGGTTGTCAGATAGGAACACCTGGATCGGCCATTCATAATAGAAAACACAACAACGAACAAAAAATTATTAAAATATGCATAGAAAACAACTTTGCAAAAATAAATACAAGGTTTAAATATTAAAATACATACACAAAAATAAGCCAACAAGGAAAGAAATCTCAATAATAGATAAGCAAAAATACATGGCAACACGTTAAAATTATAAAAGCTATAAAATAAACAGAAATAGGTAATAATCACTATTTAGTGAACATGTAAATGAAGCTCTCCTTTACTCTACAACACCTTTTGCTTTTTCCTTCAATTTTCAGAAGACACAGCCCTAATTTCCCATGCACCCTCTACAACACAAATGGCGAATGAAAATCAATCCCCACAATTCCCTATCACCGTAACAATAACCCTACTCACAATATTCATATCTCCCACACAACCGTTTCCCCCTCTACATCCATAAAATACCTAGGCATTACCATAGATCAAAAAGTTAATTTTAAAAATCACACAGTTCTAAACTAAATGAAAATCATCACAGGGCAAAATTATTTAGAAATTTAACTTACACAAACAAGGGAATTTCCACCAAATCAGCTGTTAAAATCTATAAAATAATTTGCCGCCCTCTACTCGACTATGGTAATATCCTTTTCTCCAACTCCTGCAATCCTTATCCATAATTTCCAAGTTAGCGAGCGATCCTCCTTAAGAATCCACCATCATAATAATCCTCTGCATAATCCCTCTAACCAGCTCCTATATGACTCTACCTTTGTCATACCCTTCTATACCTTAGTGAAAAAATTTCCAAAAATTCCTTTTACCATCACATCCTTTCCCTTTACTGCTTGCGCAGAAATCCTAACCAAATCCCAAAATACAACACCCCTCCATTCACTACATTTGAATTCATTGCATCACATCATCCATCACCATAATCAGAGACAGACTGACGAAACACATCCATAATGACAAATCCAGGCTGAAAGACCACTGGTCGATAGCCATTTAGCAAACTAACAAACTAACGTCAACTGTATCATTCATATATTATATTACTTGTATTGGTGTGTAAATGAAGAAAAAGACAAAATAGTAGATACAAACTAAAAACAAAAAATAATTAATAATGAGACAAATAAAATTTCCATGAGCATTTAAATATTTAATTCGCATATAAAAACAAAAGGTTTGCAGAAAGAAATATCAAGAGAGGTTAAGCAAGATATATCAAGAGTGTACAGAATTGCTGGACATAGAATAAAACTGAAAAAAAATACGCTTTGAATCTAGAGAAACAAAAAATTTTCTAGGAAACATTTAAACAATTTAAAGTAAAAAAGGAAAATGAGGAAAATATAAGACAAAAACGGACACATTAATAGAAGACGATGAATTATGCAAAGATGAAGATAGTACAATACAAAAAATGGTAAATAAGAGTACAAAATTAAACAAAAACGTTTACTTATTTACACTTTATTTTTAAGTGACTCGAGTTTCGATCATTAACTGATCATTTTCAAACTTAAAGTTTAACAATAAAGTGTGATATCAACAAAGTACACGTTTTTGTTTAATTTTTCAAGATGTATCACGAAGTTAACGCCTCAACCATTAATCAATTAAGAGAAGAAAAAGTCATAGAAGCTATTAATAAACAAAAAGCCGGAACGCACAAGAAATGCACAGTATCACACCAGAAATGATTAAATATAGTAGAGACGAAGAAATAAAACTATATATAGAACTATTATAAAACATAAAGCCTATGAAGAGAATTATGCATGAGGATAATACGATAATATTTTAAGAAAAGGAACAAAATAGAATGCAATTATTACTAAGGAATAAGACTGACTTGGGTACTAGCCAATATTATTAGAAAAAAGAAAAAATGTTAATTGGAAGGAAAAATAGAAAACAATCGTGGAGGATGATTTGGAAAAGGAAGAGGTACGCAAGACTATATAGTCAGATAAAAAAATTTGAAAGAGTCGTTCGCTACAATAAGAAGACGAGATTTATTAAAACACTGTAAACGAGGAATAAATAATGGGATAATACAAACAATAAAGGCAATGTACATATTATTAGGATGGTTGCGACCCTTACTACGTGATAGTTCTTGATATAAACTAAAACACCTATCATGATTTACAACTAAAAGTTTTTAGTTGCTAAAAAATAGTACTCCTATGTGATTTTGTTATAGTGTTTATGTTAAGTCGAAATTTAATGATAATAAATTCTGAACAAAATCAGGATTAAAATAAGCTACTAGTGGATAAAGCAGTTAAAAAAGTTTTAAAAAATTGAAAAATAAAAAACAAGTAAAACAGAATAATGGTAAATGAATCGTGTTAGAACAGATGAATTTACATTTGAGTTATGACAAATAACTACAACACAACATCAAAATATTAACAAGAAAACTGATGAGATAAATATGAAATTAAATACATGGAAAACCTAAAAGATGATAATATCAAGGCAAGAGAAAAAGCGTAATATAAAATACAAACAAGTACTAATGGAACACGTAAACGGATTTAACGATAAAGTAAATAATAAAGTGAAGAAAATATTTTTAACTTAAATCCCAAAAAGTACAAAAACAAATATCGTGAGAAAGACAATAAGACTTACAATTATGTCAAATAGTATAATTGCATTAGAAAAAAATGTAATTAACAATAAGACAAGAAGAGACAACATGAATACGAAATACCGGATGTTTCTAACCTAGATATTCATGGTTTTAACACTTCGTAGTATTACGTAATACTTCAAATCATAATTAATTAATAATAATTAAAAAGGGCAATATGTTTGCTGGTATGCGCGTGCGCTGGAGGACGCTAGTAGCGAAAATGTTGACTAGTGAACAGAAAACATGACTTGTGCGCATCTGGGGCTCAGAATATTCTCACGAGATGGTGAGGATATTCTGATTTGCAACCGCGACTCGGGGGAAGGTTTATGGAGCTGTTTTGTTTGGAGAAGCATTTTGACGCTCTAGAACAACTTCGATATTCATATAGAAACATCCGATATACAGATAAAATTTACAAATATAAGATTAAATAATAACATAGCAGAAGGCCTAGAATTGTCCGGACATGTTTACCATATGAATAATAAAGGCATAATCTGGAAAGGAATTTTGAAATTGACACTAGGTAAAATAGAGGAAAGTATACAGCAAGAACAAACATAATATGTAAGCCTTGCACCAGAACTGGTAGAATGTTTAAAGATTAAATAATATGAATGAATTACTTTAACTAACGTGTTTTGATAGTTTAGTACATGATAAGTATGCGACAAATATATTCACTATTTGTTGTGAAGTAATAATCACTAATAAAACACGATTTGATTTCCTTTCTTCACTAATTTAATTAATTAAATAATTAGTGAAGAAAGGAAATCAAATCGTGTTTTATTATGCGACAAATAATTGATTTGTTTAAGTAAGTTTCTAATCTATTTGATACTATAATACAATAATTAGAGAAACGTGTTTTTACAAAGAATCTAATATTAGGTTTCTTGAACAGGCATTAGTATTCAAAATTTAAAACTTGTAATAATGAAAGGGCAGCTTTTTCTCAATCAAGTTACTTGATGCACACATTAAATGATAATAAACACTAATTTATTATCATTGATTCTCTAAAATAAAAATATTAATAATGTGTAAAATATCAAGTAAGTTAATTTTTTCAAACGTTTTTACATCTTTAAAAATTGCATCGCACAATATTGTAAAATAATAGTGATCAATTGTAGAGTGTTTTTTTAGATTGGCATATAAAAATTCATTATCATCATCATAATATTTCAATGATATTGATAATTAATAATAAATAATCAGTTTACATTTGCGGAATATGCAACCAAAAACTCGCACCTCAATCTAGAGTAAGCAATTCTAAATATTGTCACTGAAAATCCTCCTAACATTAACAGCAATATAAAATATTTTATCAAGTTTTAAAAGGTGATCACCAATATCCTTACATGTTGTAAAATTTATTACTTTCCCTATACACGTAGTATATAGGGGGAGTATTGTTTTCGTGATTTTTTTTTGAAAATTTTTTTTTGCGGAAATATCCGTTTTGGGGTCCCCTAAACCCAAAACACTAATTTCTGGAAAAAAAAAAATTGTGTCTGTGTGTGTGTCTGTCTGTCTGTCTGTGTGTCTGTCGGTGGGCGCTGTATCTCAAAAACGAATAATCTGTTTAAGATGAAACTTCAAACTTAAGGTTTTATCGTTAAAAACTGGAACTGAAAAGCTTTTGGTAAACATTCATAGACCGGAAGTGGATGTTTACTCGAGGCGTTTTTTTGTTTTTTCGTTTTATTTTTCTAAATATGAAAAATTTTAAGAAACGGTTTAAATAAAAGTTAAAGGCAATAAAAAACTGAATAAGTTTTAGTCGAACATATTTTTCATAAAATTCTTAACTTTTGAGAAAAAAAATAAAAATTGAAAATTTGGATATTTTTTGCCAATTGCCAATAAACTGTTGGAGTTACATAAAATTTATATAACAAATAATTGTAGAGAATTCAAAACTGCACAAATTATTAAGAGTAACATTTTTGCATAAACCTCATAGTTTTCGAGTAAAATATAGGGAAAGTACTATGATGGCCACATCACCATTTTAACCTTTGTTATACGGTGATTATGGGCAAAAAATAAATTTTTGCAATTGATTATTCGCTAGAATCTATGAACAATCCGACATACATTGTAATAATCTATATAAGCAACATTCACTAAAGATGGAGTATTTAATAACTACAATTTATACGAATAAGCACATAAAAATCCGCGTAATAAACGACTTGGTCATCAATATCGGTCACTGAATTTTTGGCAGGACATAATTGAAGCAAACATAGTTGGACCAAAGTTATCTTCATTTTCTTAAAAAAAAAACATCTCTCTTTGCTTGAGTACTTAACTCTGGATATTAAGTGCTCATGCTGGCGCACAGCACACTACATTAGAGAAATCAAAAGATGGTTAATTAATATAGTAAATACTCTCTGCAGTGGATTGGTCATCGTAGTTATTTCTATTCTTTCACATGAGGATTTATTAAAAACATAGTTTATCAAATATTGAAAATATTGAAGAGTTAAAACAAAATATTCGAAATGCTATTCAGCAAATTACGCCTCAAATGTTGCACAATGTTCAAAATTTCATGAAGAAAATGGCGGTCGCCTTGAATATTTACTCTAGTATTAGCTACTGTCTTGCTGTAATTTATTTAATTGCTTGTTTTAAATAGAGTAGCCTAATAAATGATGTTGTTATTGTGGTTATAAAATACGAAGTTAAGTTTCTTAAATTCTTATCCTAAGACGTAATCCTATGTCTACAAGCTCCTTTGCAAATGAATTTTTGTCTTATTTTTGTTTGAGGGACAACCCGACATTTTGTAATTGAAATATTGGACAAAACAATCAATTATTAAAGTATAAAACAAACAAATGTGTGTTGATTTTATTGATAAAGCAGCTTATAACTTTACAATAGATTGTTTACTCCAGCAGCATATGTATTAGTAAATAGCGTAATCCATAATTTCCATTAAACTTTGAAACACGCGGAATATTAATGAGCGCAGTTCATATAAAACCCTCCCCCACCCTGTGGGAGATAAACAATTTCGCTGAAGTTTTAGTGCACTATAAGTTTCATCTGTCGCCTTGATAGTGGCGAGGGCCGCAATCACGACACTTTGATGAAAGTTTGCCGTCTATTAAATAGCTAATCTCGTCCACACGTGCTGATCTCGTTAATCCACGTGATGTATGCCGAAACTGCCGCCATTATTATTATTGTTATTGTTATTATTATGTGCCGTTCGTATTAATTAAAACCCGGTCGCCGGAATTCGGATGGGGAGGACGTGCCGCGATTAGCTAGTACCGCGTTTCACGGTTATTAATTTCAACGACCTCATTAATAAATTTCATTTTGACGACTAATTACAGTTTTGGTCTATGCGAGATCTTTAAACGTTTACACACTTTGTGCTAAATACTTTTCATTATTGGGTCCCTAATGTTTTCATTGTTCCGCTCATCTCAAATTTGAAAGTTTCAGAACATATTAATTTAATTGTATTACATAAGATAACTAGAGTATAATTTATGTTTAATAATAAAACTTTAATAAATCCGTTCTTAATAATGAAACTAAAAGCATTAATAAATCTAATTTTAGCTTATCTACCTGGATGTATTTTATAACTATTAATGCCACAATTATCATAGAAATTATGCATTTACATTTAGTTTTAAAATTCAATTCTTGGTTATTTAATAAAAGCAACGACTTAATAAAACACATTTTGTTTTACTTTTAACAAATAAAATAATTTTCCACAATAATTAAAACTCAATTAATTAGATTTTTTAGCTAATAAGTTTTGGAAGCGTCTGGTATACAATTGAATTAACCAAAAATTAAATACAATACTATTTTATATCAGAAAAAGTGTTTTTGTGAATTGTAAATAAAAGTCAGCCTTCTTCATTCTTAATCATTATATCACAATGATAATTCTTTAAACGAACAAATTATTATTAAGCTTTATCATTAAAATGTTATGCATCTGTTCAGTAATTACAAAATAGCATTCACAGAAAATAAATCATGAACATGTAATTACCGCCTTGTACAGCGAACACAATTACAAAGCGATCCCTAATCGCCGCCACCAAAATGTGACCACAAGATGTCGATTCCCACGGCGCAATTTAAACATCATATTCAATGCGCATTTCCTCTCCTAGGGTCCGTAGACCACACCAAAGGCCTTTCCCAAGGCTAAATATTAACATAAAACCACTAATGACACTTTGAGGACAAATTAAGCAAGGGTTGATGAACACGAATTAAAGCACTAAACACTTTTCTTCAACCTTTTGTTTAAATCCAAATTTATATTTCGGACACAAAGTGTAGTAAAGTATCTGAAAAATATATCTATATATATATATATATATATATATATATATATATATATATATATATATATAGATTTAAATAATAGGCTGAAGATATGATTTTAGTGTTTTTAATAAATTAAAATTATCTTTACGTAACTTATCGAATAAAATTAACCAACGCGCCTTATTTTTTTATTTATAGGGATGGTAATAATTACGCTAGGGGATAAGGAGACGTAAGAACACCTAACATATATAAAAGAATGGTAATTTCAGCGATGATAATAACATCACGGCGTAAAATTGCGAAATGTTCTCCAGACAAGTTAATCGCGCGGATTGCAAATTGAAGCTCTGAAGGGACGGAGCCGCCCGATGATGGGCCTATATTATCCCTGCGGGAGGAAATTGCACGAGGCTAATAGGGCTTCGATCTTCCACATCACATCTGTCATTATAACACGATTCTGGTGTTGTAATTCGGTAGGCACGGCTTGAAATTATGCTGAGAGGAATTGTAAAAATAACACCTGCCACGTAATTATATTAAATTCGTATCGAAAATTCGTTCTACTCAAAATAATGAGGTATACATCAATTTGAATTTAAATATTAACTGCCGTTTCCTTGTTAAGAATGGCCCTGTGCCCGTTTCGCTTTTCTTTTGTCCCATCGACCCATTAAATTTAGAAGAATTTTATGGTATTAGTTAACCACTATAATTAACAGCCATACTAACGTAATATATAGGCAATATTTTATTTTTATTATTTTCCTTTATTGTTAGTAGGTGTTTTCTATTAGATTTCAAAACTTATATACAGCTAAACTAATTTACAGTAAAAATATAATTATAAAATTTAATTAATAATAATTGGTTGATTTTCACTGTTTAACTCACTACAATTGTTTCGCCACACCGTTTAGATAGAATATGGATTTTCAACTAAGTGTCTCGTCAATCAGTTCATAATTATAATATTCAAAAATACGTTATATTTATTATTGCAACAACAAAATATGAACATTTTTTGGATGCCTAATATAGTTATAGAGTGTGAAGTGAAGTATTGATAGTTTTCAGACTCGGAACTTGATATTGCATACATTGAAAGCTACCAGCTTAAGAAATATTATTTTTTCAATTTAATGCAAAAACTACGTTACATGGATTTAATAAGTTATACTATTAAAAATATATTAAACAAAAACCAATTTTATAAATATCTAATATCACTAAAAATACAGTCATAAATATGAAAACAAATATTTATGTTCTATTAATATTTGTCATTAATAAGACAAAAAACACCAAATGAAACTAAATCCATACACCTAATTAAGAATTGCGTTAACAGTTTCTAACTTAAAAGAGATAAATAAACAACTGTCATTAAAATATGCATAAAAATTGCTTTACCAGAAGTAAGAGAAAATAAAAACAAAAAAGAAAATAGGTAATTTCGGAGGCATCTACTTTGTGATACATTATTATATATATGATTAAAAATTATTTTGTTTAATATCACAAACGTTTTGTAACTTTATTAGCCACTACAGTATAGGTAAAATTGTCGAAACTACAGTTGCTAATAAAGTTACAAAAAGTATGTTATGTTATTAAACAAAGGTATTTTCAATCATGCAAACAAAAAAACATTTTCAAATGTATTTTTCTATTAAAAAAATAAACAAAATAAAACGTAAATTTAATGTTACTGTATTATATAAAATAATAAAAATTGAGTAAAAATACTGTAATAATGACTGTGATATGATTTGATAATACACTAACCGCCATAAATTAATCAAGATCCAAAAAACTCTGATAATATTAGGGTTTCTTAGAAAATGTTGAGTTTTAAATTTCTAGCTACACACACAAAAGAAAAATTAAGTTATCATCCAGAATAAAAAACATCTTTCTATCTTTCTTTTTTTTATTTGACAATAGTTACTTAAGTGCTAATGTACAGCATATTTCTAAGCTTAAAAATTGAATACATAAAAGTTGAAATCGGGTCTCCTGAATGATATCATGAAATTTCGTGACGGAATAATCGGACGTAGTGTCACCACAATTTACCTATGTTGACCAAAATGATCAGATATAAAAACATTTGCCGCTTGATATCTCAGATGCACTACTATTAATGAAGGTCGGGCTCAACAACTTATAGCTCTTTAGTGTCGTTTTTCAGCATCAAGGGAAGTTGGTGATATGTGAAGAGGGTTAATTGACCATCAAATCTCCTTGTTATTGATGTATCGAAAAATAAATAAATACTAATTAATTACAAAAAAACATACACAAAATTTTGAACACAAGAATCATGGACAGAGGCTATAATTAAAAATTATGTTCTTCCACTCAAACCATTGCTTTCTTTACCTTATACTCTATGTCATTATATTGGCAATGAGGTAGGCAGATTGATTAGAAATACTACAAGTTGCAGTTTTCTGTAAAATTACATATAGGTTCAACTCGAGGTGTGATGGTGTCAGGAGGAGCTGTAAGTTAGGTCGGCTTTAAGAAATAAAAAATACCATTTTTTAGCAAGATAATGTGCGGCTCTATACCACAAGGATAGAGTTTCTAAATACGGCTAACATATCACCATTCAAATTATGAGGTATAGTAGAATGAGAATAAATGGTTTATAACCGCCACCAAACAATAGATAAACTCTTCAGCAACGCATTTTAGAATCATGGAATAGCATACCCCAAACCAGCATAGATTCGCTTATTTGAATTATGCCTAGTCATCATTTGTATTTTGCTTTTTGAAATGTTTATCGTTTTTAATATTATAGTATATTACACTACAAGTGGAGAAAGTACGTGTTTTGCTCACGCGTGTACCAATTTGCACACGAGGCGACAGCCGAGTGTGCGAAGGTACACAAGTGAGCGAATTCGTAACTCCACGAGTGGTGTATTACGTTTTGTTCAATCCTGCCGAAAATTCATTTTAAAACGTAGGTTCAAATAAAAGAAATGTATTGCGGCTTTGCGCGATGTGCCGTGCCCGGCCCGCTTTAAAATCTAGTGTACGGCAGTCGGCGTTGCTCGATGCGCCGTGCACGGCCCGCACTCAAATAATCTACTGTCCCGCTGTGAGCGACGACAAAAAAAGACAAGCGGCAATATAACACGATCGTCTACGTCATATAAACAACACAATCGGCGACGCTAAATAACTTGTACCACTTTTGTCTGTAATAATAGTTGATATTCAATAATATATATAAAGTTTCGGCAAACATCCGTAACAAAATATAATATTATTTTACAATGAGCGAAGAAGAATGGCTTAGGATTCACAATTTAAATATCATTACGGATGAAGTTTTAATTGCCTATTTTAATGGCCTTTTTAATAACTTTGCCCAATATTCTATTTCGAATTGACAATTTTCATTTACAAGTGTATAAGCAAGTAAGTAATAATAATAATAATAATAATAATGTGTATTTATAAAAGCGTGAGCGAAAGTGACATAAGAGTGGGCGAAAGTGACACAAGAGTGGGCGAAAGTAAATCTCCATAGCAACCATTTTGCGTGAGGTAAACTGTAACTTTCTTACAACAAAACAACGTATGAAAGTTCTATTTTCTACTGCAGGATTGAACAAATAATATAAACGTTTTTTGTTTCATTAAAATAGTTTATTATTTACTAGATAATTTTAGTATAAGTTATCCACATATATCTCCTTAATAAGGAGAAAAGAAAACATTGCACTTTTATTTTTTTAATAAAAATTCAATGGAAAAACTTTCATACTGGCCATACAACATTAACAAATTTATTTTGCTGGTCATAGACCTTAAATATATTATATATCTACAATATTATTAACAGAAAACATTGTGAACTAAAAATTAAATAAAAGAAATTTATTAATTTATTTTGAGAAATTTTAAATTATTGCAATTCTCTATTATAAATTTTTTATATGAATATTATTTTATTTTGGAAAATTTGCGCCGTAGAATATTTCTAAACTTTTTAAATTAAGACAATAAACTTAGCATTAGTCATAATATAAAAAAACTATTCGATACCAATTGCCAAATTAAAAAAATTAAATTCTTTAAGAAACTTAAAAATACTCTATTTCGGTAAAACACAATAATCCAGAATCGAACAAGACAATTTTTGCGTTAAATACTATTTATTCAACTTATTTATTTAAACTTTATCTATCATGCATTACATGTTCATAACACAAGTGTTTCCGTGCAAGAAATAAACCTTCTGATGATAATTTTTGTTTACTTCTTGTTAATACTGGTTCTTCTTATAGAAAAATCTTTAAGGTATATTGTCTAAAAAATTGCACTACTGAAGCATAAACCAAAATGTCGGCCACGGAACGTTAGATTATTATTAACAACAGCCATACATTTAATATAAATACACGTTATATGAAATGTATGGCGTGTTGTAGTTTAATACAGGAAACACAAGTTTAATAAGTTAAAAATTAGAGCACATAGAACAGAGTAAAGAAAGAGTGATAGTTTAGCAAATGGAAATCGGATCTTCATTTAAGACTCTGGTAGGGTCCGTAAGGAGGTTATCGGTGGCTTGATGGAGATTCAGAAATCTTCTTCTAGGGCAATGTGTGCGAGGCGGAACTTTGCGTAGGAGTCTGAAGGTTTTTCGATAGAAGCATTGTATTCAAATACAGGTTGGAGTCTAGTCATAGAATGGTGTTGGTCACTTCAGTGATGAAAGTGTAAGCGGAGGATAATTTTCCGCTCCATAGAGGCGAATAAGATGATCAACCAGAATCGGGGCTTGATACGGATAAAAGTTACAAAAGTTATAAAAGTGTGTAATAGGGACGAATGGCATCCATTATGCTGGATGTCTATAAGCCGGAGGCGAGATCTGCACATCTAGAGTAAGGCAAAGTGATTTAACGTATCTCAAAAGTGAAATTCAAGAATTGTGACGCTTGTGGCTGAATAGACTTTTTTGCCCCAGATGAAAGTGATATAGTTCACATTTTTGAAAGCATTTACGGAGACAGATTGGTTGCGTCTTGTTGTGGTTAATTTTTAGACGCCAGAGTGAAATCCAGACGGATACGCGGTTGGTGTACTGGTTGTTGTTTAGGATAGCCAGTTTGGGAGATGGGGCGGTTGTCCAGAAGAAGTGTTAAATGAGTATGTCTGCTACTATATGTTAAAAAGATTAGGGCTAAGTACTGATCCCTAATCAGCTTAGGGTGTAAATATATTCGTTCGGCCCCGCAGCAGATAACTAAGTATTGTCTTCAGCAGAAGAACTCGGCGATTAGTTGTATTAGTGAGGCTGAGAATTGGAGACGGGACACCTTGAAGATGTGCAAATTATGCTACACGGTATCGAGAAAAAACAAGGATTCACTATAGAGTTTCATAATTCCTGGTCTAGTCAGTAAACAATGGCGTCGACTGTGTCGGTCTCCGAAGTTAATAGTGCTAAATCTAAGTGTAAACTGTGTAACAAATGCAAACAATGGGTCGTTGATTTAAAGGTCTGTGATGGGTGTCTAAAATCGTACCATCGATCGTGCTTCAATCTACTTATGCCAACTTGTTCAATAAGCCGGAAGAAAATAAGCAGCTTAAGTGAGGTTAACTCCATACACATTATAGAAGGTAACTCTCCAATTATTGAACCAAATAACAATATTGACATAAATTACCTGCGTGGAATAATCAATTTAAAAAATGAATTAATCGATGATTTAAGAGACAAAAAACTATTACTTTACTTGAAGAGAAATACAATGATGGCGAACAGCATCTATCGGCAAAGAGCCCAACGAGTTCTGTAATAAATCATAGAATTAAATTAAATCCACCTGCATAAAAATGTAATGTACAATCTAAAATACATATAGGAAATCAAATGTATGCACCTATATCTTATAAAATTCGCAGTCTAATAACCAGAACGAGGTAAATACAAGCTTAAATACTGATACTGGAATAAGAAGCACCCTGAACATTTCAAGTACGCTCAAATTGTATGTGATATGAACAAGACACTTCGTAATATGGATGAATTCAACAATCTTATAAATAATCAAGGCAGCCCAGTGAATCAACAAGATTTTAACGACGGACAATGGGGAATAACTAGGAATCGTAGAAACAAATGACGTACAATTTTTGGTACTGCTAAAAGTGGTACAATTAAAGGTGTTACGCAATATAAATACCTTCTTGTTTTATGTTAGATCCAAATCTAACCAAAGAAGAGCTTGTGAAGTATCTCCATACCTGTAGTTTTTAAGAAGTGAAGTGTGAACCTCATAAAATCGCATTGCGGATTAAAAAAAACTGATATCTGGCACGAAGACGTCCGTATAAATATTTTTTTAGTAAGCGTCCACCCGAAACAGGAAATGACATAAAATTATTGTTTTTAAATATTCAATCAATTCGCAATAAAACCGAAGAATACGATGCTTTTTTAAAGATAACTGTTTAGATAATGTTTTTATCAACATAGACACAAATCAAGTAAACGTTTATAATACAGAAACGGTTTTATCTGATCATAGCGGCATATCTCTGAATATAAATATAATAAACATCGAAAACAGTGTTGCACCTGTGCTGGTTCGCCAAATAACAGAAGTAGGTAAATTTAATTTTTATAATGAAATAGGTAAATTGGATTGGAATTTTATATCGAATAAGTCACTAAGTTTAAATAATAAATAGGAACATCTACACACTATATTAATAAATAATGTACAATTGTGTTTTCAAGCCGAAATCATAAAATCAAATCATAGAAAAATTAAATGGTTTAATGAGGAACTCAAAAATATGCGTCAATCACTGCATATGTTAAGTGATCTATATAAAAACTATCCATCAGATGAATTAAAAGTAATAAAAAATAATTTTCGCTTGAAGTACCGCAAAATACCCGTAAATTTGAGGCAGGGAAATACCTACAGAGAGCTTCAAATAAATAAAAAGCTATTTGGAAATTAATAGACTTTGCTAGGGAAAAATCTCGTAATATTGATTGTAAATTTACGTGTAATGATTTTTTTAGTAACGTAGCAGAGACATTAATAAATAAATTACCAAACTTACTATTCAATCACAATATAAGAACAAGTCAATCTATAAACATTAATTTTAGAGAGACTACTTCAATACTTGTGAGAGATGGAATCAACAACATAAAAATAGCAAATGTTATAATGTATATGGATTATCTTTGCCGCAATTAAAGTGAATCATAAATCAAATTACTGCAAAATTTACAAAATCATTTAATGTATCGATACTAAGTGGAGTGTTTCCCGATATTCTTAAAGATGCTAAGATTTTTCTTAAAAGTAAGGGACTGACGAGGATAGAATAAACAACTACAGGTCAATATCCATTTTGCAAATAATATCTAAAATAATCGAAAAAATTATGAAAGATCAAATATTAGAATATTTTGAAACCAATAAACTTTTTAATGAAAGACAATTTGGTTTCGGAACTGGAATTACTACATCGGATACTATAATTTCTCTCATTTGTTTGATAATGAACACTTTTGATTTATATAGTGGTAAAACAAAGTTATTGTGTCCCATTTACAAATCATTCAAGATGTACCACGAAGTAAACGCCTCTACCATCAGTTGTATCATTCATTGATTTGAGTAAAGCTTTTGATTACATCTCGCACGATTTGCTAACACAAATCTTAATAATAGATATCATTCTGTGTTCTATAACAATATGCTTTCAAATCCCGAAAAAATAAGATAAGAAAAATAAGATTTGAAATCCCGCAGGGATCAATTTTAGGACCCGTTTTATTACTAATTTCCATTAATGACTGATTCGGTAAGTCATTAATGGAAATATAACGAAAACCATTCTCTTTGCTGGCGATTGTACTGTTGTTGATGATGTCAGGAAAGATGAAAATGCAGGCATTATAGATGAATTGTCACTAAATGCCGTAAAAACATGGGTTACACAAAATAAATTAATTCTCAACAATAATAAAACAAAAAATATTGTGTTTAGCTTAAAAAAGGGCAACCAGACCGAAAGTCATCGTTTCCTTGGTCAGTATGTAGATTCTACATTATCTTGGAAAATACATAGAGATCAACTTGCGAGCTAGCTTGCAAAAATCATTTTCTGCCTGCGAAATCTAAAAAATATTGTTCCAGAAAAAATATTAAAATCGCTTACCATGGCCTTATAGAGTCACGCCTAAGATATGGACTTCTTACATGGGGCCATGTATCATACAGGCATAGAATGTTCAGGTTACAATGAAAGTCTATTCTTTATATACTGGAATGTGTGCTATATATACATAAAAACCGTCAAAAATATCCTAGTCTGAAACATACACATTCAACCAGAAACAAAAAATTGATACAACACAAGAAGATAAGACTCACCAAAACTTGTAATAGCACTATAACTATTTGGCCATTAAATTTTTTAAGAAGTTACCTGAACCCTGGAAAATTACCAATAAAAAAATTCATTTGCATTTACTTAGAAACACATGCTTTTTATTCTTTCGATAATCTTTATTTTCTATATTTTTTATTACTACTATGTACATAATAATGCTTGTTGAGTATTCCTTTGCGTTATACAATAGTATGATATAGCATATAAATGTTATATGTAGTTTTAGTGTATTTTATCAGTAGGTAATAATTACAGAGAGCTAATAACAGCGACAATTATAACAATAATAATGTGAATACATTGAATTTTAGTCAGCATAGCTATGCTACGTTTTAAACAATAGTTGTCGCCTTAAGGATTTCTTTATATTTACCAAGAGTTATAAAATTCCATAGTAAAACATAGAATCAATTAAAATGAATCCTCAAAATCTTAGTAAAATTTCGCCTCAATTCTGACTAGAAAAGGTCTATAGTCCCATACTAGTCACAACAACGATTTTGGGAGGAGTAGCTGAAGTCCTTCACTACCCTACTATAAAGAATGGCGAAATTATTCTATTAGTTAATGTCTGATAAGTGTAATATACCTTTAAGGGAGTGGAGATAAATATATTCCAACAGATTAAAGGGTAAATAATGCAAACATGTATGAAAATATATATGACGAACTTGGAAAACGCAGTAAATAACATGAAGCGAGAAATAAACACGCAAGGAATGTCGGCACATGAATGCCCAAAGTAATAAAATTATTAAAATGGCAGAGGTCAAAATACATATCGATTGGGAAGTTAAAATAGTTTGTGCTGGAATAAATAGTCAAAATTGCAAATGTTAATTCAAGTGCTTTGCACAATTAATTATTTAAGAGCCGAATATTTTAAATCAATTTTCTGACGTCACATATGACAAATAAGATATCTAGCGGGCTTATTAGAAGAATGGAAAGCAAATAAAAACAAAACCTTTCATGATAAAGTAAATTTTCTTTGTAAAATATTTATTCTTATGGTTTAAAGAAGATTAATATATATATAATTATTTTTGCTCCAATAAATAATATTAATATTGAACATATTGGCATATAACATGCCAAAAAGGTTTGTCTTTACTTATTAATTTTTATTTTTTATAAAAAAGTAATAGAAAATAATAAACAAGTTGCCCATTAAAAGTAATTTCTATTCAATTTTATTCTAAATAACACGTAGTATATAAAAGACCTTTGATTTTTAAAACGTCATATTAATTTTAATTGATAAGAGCCAGCAAGATGAATGCGGCAAGCATGAAGATTGAAGTAAAAAAATAGGGAATGCGATGTGGTTTAAGTAAAAACCCACAAATTGTTGCAATATACAATTCCCGAATAAATATACAACTAAATTTATGAACATATAAAAAGTTATATATCAAAAATATGTGACCGATTAATGAGTTTTATGAAATGAATAAAAATTAAGATATACATTTAAAAGTCTTCTATATTTTACTTAATAATATTTGTTTAATTTGGTTCTCTTCTATCACGTGATGTTTTTTACAATTTATTCCGACTAGATTCGATTTTTTTTACATTTAAAACCAAATAAGCTACATTTCTGTTGGAAAATTTGAGTACGTGAAGAGTAATTATTATTAAAAGGTACGTTAAACTTTTAATAAGCTACATTTTCTTAACTTAATTATTCACATTGTTAAGAATTTTATATTTTTTAAAAAATAATCCACGAAAACACAAAATAATAACTTTTAACATAGTATAAAATAAATAAAATATACTAATTTAACCACATTTATCAATTAAATAGAAAGCTATTTTGAGTAATAGGTAAATAATTGATAAACACTTGGTTTGTTTCACTAATTTAGTGAAGCATTATTTCATAATTTCATAATGCTTTACCAAGAGATAAGTAAGAAAATTATTTAAGAATAATTCAAAAGAAATTGGATTATTGCGCACCCATATGGTCACCTAACTACTTAGTACACGTAAAAAAACTTGAACGAATCCAGAAGCGATTTTTGAAATATTTACACTTTCTCGCTCGTGGTTTCTATCCTGATGTAAATGTTACCTATTTTGAATTGCTAGGAATGTTTGGTTTAGAAACAATTTCGGACAGGCATAAAAGAATATTTGTAAAAACTTTGCATAATATCTTAAACAACAAATGTGATTGTAGTTATATTTTAAGCCTTATTAATATTCACGTTCCTTATTGCGCCACAAGAAATGCTTTGACATTTCAATATAACACTCCGCGACTAAACCACCATGGGAATTCACCATTGATTAAGTTAATCAAGGCCTATCATGAGGTTCAGTACACTATGGATATTTTTAACGATGCCACATTTTAAAGTTTATTTATATTTTCGGTGTGTAATTAATTTATTGTTCACTATACGATAAAGTATTTTTATTTATCCTTTTGCTGTATTGTTATTCACTATGAAATAATTTATTTTCTTATTATAATTAAGTTGCAGTGTAATCAAATATTTTCATTAAACAACTGTTCATTTATTATTAGGTTAGTTGCGCTAAGCTAATGTTAATCATTATTATAAATATTATTTAATTTTTAATTTAAGTCAAATTAAGACTATTATAATTATTATTTAAAGTTAAGTTTAAGTTAATTTAAGTTTCTCTGTAATTAGATTTGTATCTGTTGAGAAATAAATTAAATAAATAAATAAATAAATAAATAAAAGAAAAATTTAGAAACACAATCTATCATATTAGAAACAAAACGTTAAATAAATCAATTTCCATAAATAATATCATTTTGATTAATAATCCCTTATGTTATCCATTGTTAGGTGTAATACCTATCAGCTCAGGCTAACAGGGTAACCCTTTCCAGTAATGCATCTATGCCCTACATTTCCCAATTATATCACTCCTGTTGTTAATTACTTCTTCTTATTATTATTACTATAAGTAATCTACTTTTAGTCAAAATAAATTTGTAAGGAAGTGTTAATTACAAGTTTTTAAATATTTTGCCTATGTTTTCTTTTCGATTTAATACCAAATTATGTATAAAAGAAAAATTCATTCATTACCAAGGTAATATGTTTTTGTATATAATAAAGTCGACTGCATGCTATGCTTCTTGCAAGTAGGGCATAAGAAAGTTCGCCTTTTGTAGAAATTGGAATTAGAAAGCCCTTATGTTTACTATCAAAGGTAAAACTGGTTAAGAGATTAAAAGGAAATATAAAAATCTAGTAAATTTAAAAGAAAGTTATGGTTTTGTAAACTGAATTCATCTTCATGAATTAATCATAAAGACGCATGTGACCGTTACTACTTGGTAATCCATAAAATAGGTCCTGAATAAAACTTGTACCATGTTTTTAGCACAATGTTTGTGTTTTATTCAGTGCCTATATGCCATAAATTAGTAACTGCTTAAATAATTAATTTTTGTAGAGTTAAAGCGACCATTACCATTTGATCCATGTTAAGTTAACATTTGCCATAATAAATAGTTTTAATATCTAAAATTTATTTACTAAACTTATGTGTTTAATTAAATAAACGCAGTTATATATCTTTCTTCACTATTTTATTTAATCAGTACATTTCGAACACTATTAACTATGTGTTCGTTATCAATAGTTAACTGGTGTTAAGTTACGTTAACTACTGATAAAGAGCACATAGTGTTCGAAATGTACATTTAGTGATTAAATAAAATAGAGAAGAATAAAATATAACGGTGTTTATTTAATTAAATAATAAACTTGACATAACTCACCACATTATATTTTTTGCTGTTATGCATTAAGTTCTTTAACTACGTTTATAATAAACACAAAAGCTGCGCATATAAATTAAACTGGGCAACTTAAAAGTCGACAAGAGGCGCCTTCTACCATCTGGCCGAAGAACTTTCACCAACCAGCCGCCATAAATAATTACCTGACCAGTTTCTTGCCTCGCAACACAGGCAACCCAGACAGCACCGGTGCACATCCAGTCCCTCTCAATCCACATCACCATCTCGTTAATCCGCATCTCCTACCCCATTCATAAATCACGGGAGGACTTCTTTGCACACAGACACCCCAACGACGACACAGAGGTTTCGCAAACTTCACGATTCATATCCGAATAAGAATAAAGTAAACGGGCATTTTTATTCCGGTTTTCTCCCATGGCCCCCTTTAATTTCACAGCTCGACTGTCGCATATATTAGCCGGGGAGTGAGGTTTTAAATGGGGGGATGAAGGCCCGACGCGGGGGAATATGAGATGCATAAATCTACTGGGCGTCCTCTCGCCACTCGAGTGGAAAGGTGTAAATTGCCATCGTTTTCACAAGTTGTTTATGAGGATAATTTCCTTACCTTTCACATGTTAATACTTGTGAAACAGAAATATCTCTCTTTATGAAATGACGGTGGGTAATATTTCACACTGAATGGATTTTTGAATTTTACTCGTTGTAAGTTTCAAACTTGTTTATAAATTGTGTGCAAACTTTAGAACATAAACATGTTTTGATATTCCTATAGGGTGCTCTACCGCTTTTAATAAATAAAGTAGACTTTAATACTACGTGGTAATCCATACGTACACTAAATTGAAATAGACACTATGTTTTAACCACAAATAATTATTGTAAAAATATTATTCTATTATTACCCTATTATTTGTGCTTAAAACATAGCGAATTTTTGAATTCAGCGAAAGTAGAATTATTTTTAAATAAACAGTGATATAAATAAATAAAATTTAGCAAATATTGGACCAAAAAATTATAATATAGTAATATATTATTAATTAAAAAAGTATTGAGGTAGTAAATCATACATACTACAATTTTAAACCTAATTATCAATTAATACTTATACTCAATCTTAATAAAGCTGAATTAAAGAATGTTTTAAATGTATCAAATAAAGTTTGCTACTAATAAACTAAATAAACATATTTACGATTAGTAAATATAAGAACTATTTAAGTTATATAAGCTTGTGTATAAATTATAAATGAACTTAGGCTGTTTTAGTATTGTAAATAAGTCATTTAATTAGCAATAACAACATCTTGACCATAAGAATATGGGAGTTGCGACCGTTTCTACGTGGTAATTCATGATAAACACTAAACTAAAACACTTACTAGGTTTCTGCCACTAAATAATTATGTAATTTCCGCAGCTCAAGAAAATTCAGTTTTATACCTTTGGCGCAATGATGTTAAATTTTAAAATTTCGAATTTTGGGGAATCGATGTTTAAATTTAAACTCTAAGGAATTATTTGAAATAGTGCTACTATTTTGGTTTAGTCTAGATGCTCGAAAATATTCAGAATGCAGAGTAATAGTATGTGTGGTTAATGTATAGTAGTGCATAAAAATAATCTACAGATATGTCTATGTATCTTAAAACTTTTGTAAAATTAGAGAAAACTCAATTGGATCATTGTAAGCTTTTTTCAGTATTTTTTTTACATTTGTTACATTTCTACAGATTTTAGTATTCGTTCTTGGCACTACTATATAAATACTTGATTGTAGAGGGTTTTATTCTTTGATATTTTGTTTAATAATTCCAATAAAATCGTAACTACTCTATATACAGGGTGAGTTTTTTTCGATGTTCTCTATGGGGATCTCGAAAACTATAAGAGATGGAGAAACGGTTAAATGGGGAAAGAAGTGTAGATTTACGAGACGAATAAAATTCCACTTTCAAAGTTTTCAAAAAAGTCAAGGGTAACTAGATATTTTGAAAAAAGTAAAAAGTGTCAATTTTTTCAAATCAATATATATCGGTTATTATAACAGATAGAAAAAAACTGTAAAGGAAAAAGTTATTGCTTCCTGTCATTTCTTATAAAATTAATTAAAGGAATATATTAGCACAATAAATGATTGATGATGAAGTTTTAGTTTAGTAAAATCACTTAAGGTATAATATAAAGGGGCCATTATTTCTTGAACGATTTACAAGATTCAATTGAATTATAATGGTGTATAGGAAACAGTAGTCAATAATCAATTATTGATTAAATTATTATTGATTATTATTCTTGTAATAATTCATACACATTTAAAAATATATATTACAACAGAATGTAACGTGTTAAAAGCTATTAGTTGAGTGATGAATAATATGTACTATTAAAACACGTATTATTCCCTCTTTTACACTTTTATTTATCAATAATAAGTATTCACTTCGAATAATTGCGTATATTATCTATAGTACCGTTATATTATGGGCAAAGTATTTTTTATTTCATTTCGTATTTTAAACTTATAACTAAATATAGTAGATAAAGTATCACTTTATCTCCGTTGTCAACGATGACGGAGATGCAAAGTTATATTATAAGCTTGTAAAAATTTTATTACGTGTTAGTTTATTTTTACATATTGTTTGTTATATTACAATTTTCCATTTTGTGTAAATGCACACTCGCCAAACCGAACTTATTGTCATTGGCATAGGAATATTCCACTATGGAGGAAATTAGACGAAGAATTTGAAACGGATCCAACAGTAGCCTCGCCATGAATTTGTTTGGCAATTGTAATTTTATTATTGATATAGTCGCTAATATACCGATCCACTATTGTATCAGTTTTCCAACCACCATGTTTCTTGAGCACAGACTTGCTTGTACCATTATTGGTAAGCATAGTGGTAGATGCACGTCTAAAAATAGCCGGTATACAAGCGACTATCAGAAAGCTTTAAGAAATTAGCAATACATTTGGGAACATCTTCCAATTTGTGAACCCCAACACGCTGCTTTGTGGACTTTATTTTTTATAATTAATAAAAAAACTCTGGTGAGGTACATTATTTGGTCTTAATGTTGAATATTTTAAGAAAATATCGATTGTCAGCCAGTCAGACATATTCAGAATAGTGAAAATTCGATAACTATGAGTCTTCGTGTCTCGAAGTGTCCCAATAATAATATCTTTACGAACTTCAAAAGTCCCTCACGTTCAAAAACTTTTGCTTGTTTCGCGTTTATAATTTTTGTAACTTTAGGAAATTTACTTATATCTATTCCTTCATGAATTTGCAATGTTGTTTTTAACATAGAGTAGAAACTCCAAAGGGATGAGCTCATATAACTCTTAGTTTTCTCACCAAAGTAGTATAAATGAACATCTTCGGTAACGCCCTTTACATTTTTGGAAAGTCGCTATCGCATTAAATAATATTCAAGTTATAAATTTGGTTTTCATTTTTATCACGTGGGCTTCGAAAATATTTATGAAATAATGTGTTATATTCCTTGTGAAGTGATCTTTCAAACGAGGTGTCACTTGTCATACTTTTCCATTTAAAAAAAAATAAGGTCAGAGGTGGGTTGGCACTTCCGGAAACAGATAAACAAACTGCATTTACATAGAAATGAGGACAAGATAAACAATACGTAACGTGTATCGGTTTTTTTTGCAAAAATCGCCTATCGAAATTATGAATTTTATTCCAGTTAAAGTTTCCACCCTGTATATATATATATATATATATATATATATATATATATATATATATATATATATATATATATATATCTTTCTCCGCAAACCCTTTTCATTAGATATTCAAAGCATTTTTTTTTGATATCTTGCATTTAAGATATGGCAGACCTATGTTTGATAGCCCAGACAGTGACGTACTAACACAAATCATACTAAATTTATGTATTATATTTGAATATAACCGTTACTGTAATAAAGATGTATATATAGTAATTAATCAAAACTAATTATTTGGCAACTAGCAGAAACTAAATGACAAAAACTAAAATCAATATCTAAATTATATATTTTATCAAAATAAAAAATATTAAAATTGATTTGTTTTAATTGGTATTCAAGCTGGCTTATATTAACAAGTAATGTTCGCTAAATGGTTTTAAATATAGTAGTCGTATGTTTTAGGTAACAATCCGTCGATTTAATAGATTTGAGCTTATCAGAGTTGTAAAAAATTATAATAGATAATTTCTAATGTCAAAATTATTAGTGAATTTCAAGTACAAGTAAACAAATAGAAAAGCATGTTTTTTTCTTATGTATATAATGGCATTTATTACTAGACTAGACCATCGCTATGATTATTAAATTGATTTTATTTAAAAAGAAATATAATGCTTTTCTGGCTCTAAAGTTATTAGTTATAATATTAAATATGTAATGTAGTGTGTCCCAAAATGAACGCAACATTTCAATTTGTCACTATTCGTTGAGTAAAGTATTAGTAATTATAAACTGTTGAATAATATTAAAAAATAATATAAAATTTAATGAAACAGTTTAAAACTTTAGTACAAAATATAGTCAGAACAGTGATTTAGATTTTCGAACTTTGAAGAGAGTAATTGCTCGTACAATTAATTAATTAATTCAGACATTTTGGATCAAAACGTGATCCGTAACGCACTGCTAAACAACTATTGGAATGTCAATATTGAAAGAGTACATGAAAGTGTTATTACAGGGGAAAAGAATTGCAAATTTCAAGTACTTCAACATCTCTCCGAGTGCTCATGCTTACAAAGTTTAATTGCTACAAAAATTAAAGGCTAATGATTATATACAGTAATAAAGTTCATTGAATGATTTATTGAACATTTATAAATGGATGCCAATTTTTCGAACAAAATCGTTTTCTAATAATTAGAAAAAATACGAAAACTTTTCGTAAATCTACAAAAAATGAGTCTTATTAAGACTACAAAATAAATCACTTACTGAAACAACTACTTAACTACTTCTCTGGCTAATACAACGACAGGCATTGAATGATACAAAAGTAATTTGCGTGTTACAAATAGGAAGGCTATCAAAGCAACACTAGTTTGAACGTATTTATTTCTGTAAAATAAACTAAAAATGACCGAATGAACGTTAAATAGTTTGTGAGTGAATATAGTACGATAAATAAATCGAACAAGAAATGAATTTAGGTTGATGCAATTAAAAATTAATTACAAAGTAATTAAATGATTTAAAACTCAAGATTATAACCATCTGCAGACACGTATTTCAATCTTTCGATCTCTTCGGTACAGCTTTATTATAAAATTGATTTTAAATACAAGTAAAAACATTTACTAAAATAAATATAATAAATAAATATGGTCGAAAAACATCTAAACACCCTACCCAAAAAACTGATCATTTTGTCTGCGTCCGTAAAAGAAACTTTTTCATAAATTCGCATGAAATTCACTGAAAGCAAAAGAATGAAAGATTTTTTAACATAATGAATTGTGGCTAAACGTCGAACTTCATCTAACTGTAAGCAGTTCGAAAACTGTGCAAAGTAGGTGTCCTATAAAAAAAATCATAATAAAATCAGTTTCCTTTCAAAACGTCTAATTGACATTGATTTTTGCAGGGCCTGCCAAGGACGCAGAAGCTAGTTGCAGTAAAGCCGAAACCACAACCTGTACGTTCTCGAGGGTGTCCATCGGCTGATTTTCCAGCATGCAGTGAGAGATCCAAAAGGAGAAGAACGCAGAATACGCGAGACGAACACGAAATCGACGACCTCGCCTAAGCATTGCAGGTGAGCTTTCGCAAGTCGAAAAATGTGGATGCAGCGAAAGTGGGGAAAGAGATTGCCGAAGGGAGTCCAAGCATAGCAACTAAGTATAGAGACTCTTTACATGCCGTTCGCGAAAAACAATTGACCAAAGATGAGGCTCTATCGCTATTTATTGACAACAGACTGTCAAAAAATAGTAATAACAACATCAGAACATCGAGTATTACTTATAACTGAAAATTATATCCATCTTACAAAAATGTTTTAAGTGCGAAAAAAGAATTATACCCCCACGCTATTGATATGCGTATCACAGAGAGTAGTGCTGATGTAAAATTTCAAGCCTTGCTAGATCACACGGTACAAAGAAAATTGCTGGTTCAAGAAGATGTCAATCGGATTCTCGCCGACGATCTTTACAATCTCAATTTGATTTGTAAATGAGGATGCGACGGAACATCAATGTACAGAAATTCGATGAGGATGATGACGGCAAAAAACCGATGCAAATATATTTTTTGTATCTCTCGTGCGACTTCAGATTGTAACTGCTATTTTGTCGTCCTCTAAAAATCGAATTTCTGCATGTAACTGCTGATTCGACGAAACTTGTGGGGATGACATTAAACACTAAGAGAACAACACATTTTCAAATAATTGCTGACGGAATGGAACTAAATGTTTAATATGTTTTATCTCTCACCATGGTATATAGAGAGGTTTGCAATGCCTTAACTGATACTGCTTCAAGTATAATATCTTTGCAACTGCACTTCGAAGCAGTTCAACGATATTGATGGCATACTAAAGAAGCCGATTAAAGACAATCATTTACAGTTCGGCCTTTCCAGTTTGCATGCTTGGATTAGGTTTTTTAAACTCTTTTGCACATTTCCTACAAGCTCGATGTAAAGAAGTGGCAAAACCGCGGCAAAGATAAGGCAAAGATCGAAATGTGAGAAAAAAACAATCAGAAAGGGTTCCGTCAGCAATTGGGGCTTTTGGTGGACATGTCGAAACAGGAATATGTGAGTACAAACAACGGAAATACCACGCGTCGAAGCGACTGAATAAATCTTTGATCAAAAGATTTCACGTTGTGCTACAAATTCTTACTCAGGGGTTCGACGCGAATCTCGCCAAGTATCAAGAATATTGCATAGAAACAGCGCGATTAGTCGTTAAAGTATATTCCCGTTTTTGCATGGCAATTCCGGTACATAAGATTCTGCTGTACAGCAGTAAGATTATGGAATTATCGATACTGCCTATTGGACAAATGTCAGAAGAAGCGCAAGAGTATTGCAATAAATTCATTAAAAAATATCGGCATGATTTTGTGCGGAAATGTAGACGTGTGAAGAAAATGGAGGACGTATTTCAGAGGCTTTTGGTACCTTCAGACCTGGTTATATCGAGCCTCCGAAAATTGCCATTGTAGCAACTGAAGGCGTTAGACTCGTGGAGATGTTGAAAGCGCCGACGAATCTGTCCATTCGTCAGACGAAGAGTTTTGATATTAAAGTTTGTGTAAGTTCAAGAAACATACAATTGTGTAATTACAGAATTTTGTTTAATGCATTAAACATTTTGTTTATCATTAACAACTTATATTGAATTCGTTATTTTGTTTTTGTGATTTTTTTAATTAAATGTTTTAGCATTTAATAAAAAAACTGACCTCTGAAAGGCTAATATCCCATTTTTCATTTTTCACAAATTTTTCAAATTTGGTATTATTCTAATATTTTTTCTTTTCTTTATATGTACTTATGGTTAATTTAAGCACACTTTTTATGAAAACGAACATATTATTTTTAAATTGTAGTATAAAAAATTATTGATGCATAAATAAATTTTATAAACGCATCAGTTATTTATATTTTCAAGAAATGTAAAAAATAGTTAAATAATGTCAAATACCTGGTTTTTATTATTTTATTTACAAGAAAAATAATTAAGAGTTTAAAAAACTTGTTACCTTGACCAATTTTATACTATTAATACATTTTTATATTTCTAAATGATATAATTGGCAAGTTGTAAAAACAGAACAAATTAAGTAGTTTGTGAAATATTTATAAATGTAAATAGCGCCAAATATATTTTTTGACAATATTAATAATTATTGTTTATAATTTACTTATATTTTTAAGCATTTAAAACATATATTTTAATATATAATTTAATTAAAATAAACCTAATACTACAGTACATATAATTAACTTTTTATAAAATTCGTTTATTCATATGCATGTTGCTTAAATAAAATTATGCTTAACTAGGAGTTGAAATCACGCATGTATCCCTAACTATTTATTTGCTATGACATAAACTATCATTTTAATGAAATGAAAGTCATTTCAGGTCATTTACTCAATAATGGTTCTGAATAATTTACTAACCGGAATTTCCCATTTATTCATTGATCGATATATGACAGAATATGAATTTTGAAAGTAAATATATAACTGTTAAAGCCGACAATTTCTTTTTTATAATTTTATAAAATAGAAAGCTTAAACCGCTGTGTTATATTTTCTAGCTTTTCTCTTATTTAATTTATAATTATTTAAATTTTGCATTCAAATTCAAAGGGCATGCTCTACGCACATTTCAAGCCTAAAATAATACATCACTTCACCTTATCTATTCATATGAGTTATGCCCATACAAAGGTTAATTCAAATTCCACCGTCATAAAAAAAACCCTCGCGATAAAAAAAAGCACCTTTTCCGTGTGATAAATGTCGGGATTTATCTCCGGCGCAGATGTTGCTACTTCTGATTTTCGTCCCCTCACGACTTTAAAGTCGCACTGCTGTCCCTCTTGGCAGGGCATAAAACATACGTCCCTTCATATCGCGGATTTCATCTTAAACGGTTTACTGCTTTGCGACTCTCGTAACGACCTCTCCAGTAACCCGGCGCCTCCACCATTCCCGTCGACGGCTCGAGCTGGGGGAGGCACTTCATAACACCGGGCGCGTCTTGTTTAGGGGTTGTTACGTGCATTTCCATGAATTTTTTATTAGGCCTTAATGATTTTCACGGTCTTGGGGAATTCGTAAGTTTAGTACAATTGCATTTAAATTGGTTATTATATGTTTTAACAAATAAATTACATTTACATATATAGAGAGCGATAATTGTTCTTATAATTCACGATACTGATTATTATATTTGTGCAAAGTGAGAACGATTATATCTACTATTTTCTATTAAAATAATTTGCAAATGATTTCCTAAATAAATAAACCGAAAATTAAAGTAAAAAGAAAGTTTGATTTTTAATATAGAAATATTTTAAATTGTTTGTTTTACAAAAACAATACCATTTAGAGAAAACCCTACAGTAAAAGAGTAACATAAAATCAACGTTTTTATAATAAATTTTATTTTACTTTCGTGAAACATAAATGTTAATGTTAGGTATATTTTATATTCAATAATAGAATTTCTATACACTATACATTAACTATAACAATGCGTCGCTTTTAAGTAGATTTCCAAACAAAAACTGTTTTATTTTTATTGATTAAGATTATTACTCCTGATTAAGCCTTTTTAGAAACTAATTAATTATTTGTTGGTGTTTTGTCCACTCAATTAAGAAAATCAATGTAACGTTTAGACAATAGATGTAACTATAATGGTGACCCGGTCTTTAATTGCGCTGCGCAGGCGAGGTCAGGAATTCAAAACCGCTATGTAGCTGTTGATAAGGAAATAGTAATTGAATATTTACTAGTTTATTTATTTTTCATCATAATACTTGTTATAAATGTTGTTAATTATCGATTTTAAGAATCCTGTCTCATAACACTTATTATTAATGTTCTTAATTATCGAATCCTGTTTCAGAAATATTATGTAGCTTAACTATTAATTACAAGTAATGTATCTTTATTATGTGTGAACTTCTATAGTGGTTTGTTGGTTTATGAAATTCAAACATTTTCATGAATAACTGTTTAAAATGTGCATAGAATTATCATTCGGATTCTTTAACGGGGAAAAATTTACGACACAATAAATTTCAACATTCCGCACCGAGATGCGGCCATCGCGTAAAATAAAGAGTCGGTCTCGAGAGGGAATATTTTACTTTTGTGGGAGATCTCGCAGCAGTAATTTCGGGATAAGAGACATTACACTTGCCGCTATTTATTTCGCCTCTTGTTTCCGTTTTACTTTTTTATTGTAACACTAAAACCATGGCTCGCCTCGTCTCTTCTCTTCGAGGTCTTTCAGTGTAATGGGCAATCTTAAAAACGTCTCGACGGATTGTTAGAGCCCATGAGAGATGGCTTTCAATTTGTCGACGCCGGAAATTTCGACCCTCCGTTTTTTTTTTCTCAGGGCACTTTTTTCGTACAGATGTCTCAGCATGCCATAAAGTAAAGCACCGTTGTTATTACCCGGTTGACGTGAACTGAGGAGAATGGGAGATTTATTTATAATTTAAGAAACTAAATAGTCCAAGAGAGGGAAATTTAAATAGACATATAGTTATATCTACAATTAGTCCGTTTAATTTAAAATGAATATAAAGATATTATATTATTTAAAAAACGTGTATAGATAAAAATAAGGAAAAAAGCTCAAAATTCTATAGCGGCTTTTGAGATACAAAGTCTTCATTCATACACAGATCCAAGTTTTTTTTTTCTAAAAATCATTAAAATTGTATGAAAAGTCCTTGAATTGATAATGTGAAATTTATCGTGAATTTTATTTTTTATATATTATTTTTTTTTGTTTTCCGATTAAATGTTTATAACTTGTAAATGAAGCCGACATCGTGGGATTATTTAAAGTGAAGGTTGGTTGTCACAAGAAAAAATAAATTACTCTTTGATTGCCGCCTTATGATTGCGGCAATCAAAGTTTTTTTAAGTACTATTATACGTAATTACAATTACTCGTTAATATTGAACTGTCATAAATGCAAATTAAAGGAATATAGTAGAAAAATTGATATGAACAAATATAATTAGCAAAAAATGCATGGCCATTTCATTATTTAAATAATAGCTGGATTAATTATGTATGCCTTACTTAAACTTTTTAAATTTGAGCAATTAACTACAAAATTAATTTTTCGTAGCATTACAAGTTTTTTTTTTGTATTTTATAATGCAAAAACATAAAATTCACAATTTGTGAAGAAAGTGTTAGTGTTTCAATATAATTTTACTATAATAATCTTCAAATATATTTCTACAGAAAATTCTAATTTCAAGAAAATTCCAATACAAAGAAAAATTAATCACCTCAAATTCAAAAACTTCAAAGTTCGAGCAAAGATATGTAAATTAAAACTAGCTATAAATTATGTCAGTATTTATTAAAAATTCATAGATATTTAATGATTTTTCTAAAATATTAATTTTCAGTTAACCTTTTTTTTAACCGTGCTGTTAAGTAACTGATGAACATATTAGATATTTAAAATTAGATTACAAAATCGCAAGAAAAAGAGTTTGTTGTTATATAAACATATTTCGCTTAACTAAGCAATATTGATTGTATTAATGTATGCCTATATAATTATCTTCCTAATGAATTGTATGATTGTTGCAGAAAAAGAAATTTTGCTCTTGGCCTATACATACTTGTCTTATGATTTAAAATTAGAAACAAAATGTGAATAATAGAATAACATTAAAATATATAAATTAACTTTTACTTACATATCCAGTAACAACAATACAAATGATAATGCGACATACCTGAAACAAAGATACTAGGTTAGCTTCAAAATTGCAATGACAACAAAAACTTTTAGTAATTTCAGTTGCTTATACATACACAAGAAAAGATTATTTTAAAGATTAATATCCTATATAGGGCGTATCGCCATTAAATATTATAAATGTAATTTCAAATAAACCTTTAAAAACATTATTATGTAAATATTTAATAAACTGAAACTCAAATAAATTTACCACAACATCTTTGATATACTTGTTTATTGTATCGCAAAATTGAAACTAGAAAATCAAGACAAATAACACAATGACACTTTCAAATATTAATACAAACTTTTAGAAAATATAATGTGTAGTAAAAAAATCCATTATTTTTCCAAAAGATAGCTTAGTTATCTTAGTTATCACGCGTTGTATTAGTCCGATCGGGTTCCACTAAATGACGTTAGAAAGATGAGATTTCGGATAATTTTGTGATTAGGTGACTCGGTAAATACGCTATATTTTACATTTTTTCTTCAACAAAGGCGAACACGCAAGCCAGGCGGCTGAAAATGGGAATAATGTTTATAGTCCTGATGCTGTAAAAGCTAATCACGCGCAATTTTGGTTTCGTCTATTCCGTTCCGGTAATTTCAATGTCACGTGGTACGCACTGCAAGGCTAATTGTCATGTAAGCACTGATTTGATTGCCCAAGAGCTAAAGATTGTACCAAAAAAACTGTTTTGAACCATTTAAATAAGGTTGAATATAAAAAGAAGCTCGATGTATGGGTGCCACAAGAGTTAAAGCAAAAAAAAAAAACGAATTTCCATCTGCGAATCGCTGCCGCATTGACCCATCGCGGTGTGTCGGCGAAAACGGTGGCCAAGACAGAATTTACGACTAAGAAGGTTTTGCTGTGTGGTTACTGTCAACAATTGGATCGTCTGAAGGAAGCAATCGCCCAGAAGAGAATAGGCCAATAGGAGAGGAATTGTTTTCCATCAAGTCAACGCCAGGCCAAACACATTGATAGTGACTCGCCAGAAGCTCAGGGAGCTTGGTTGGGATGTTCTTATGCATCCAACTTATAGACCGCACTAAGTGATTACCATCTTTTCTTGTCCAGGGGAACAATTTTACTGATGAAAAATTATTTTCAATAGAGGCTTGTGAAGCTCGACTGTCTCAATTTTTTCCAATAGGGACGAGGGCTTCTATGAGAGATATAATGCAATTATTTTTAAAATGGCAACAAGTTCATTTCAAGCATTATATCAACGTCAACTATCCAGATATCAAGACAAATAACACTGTTCGATAAGGCTTTCTTCCCAAAAAACTAATTAGTGAATCAGATAAATTTTTAACAGTGGATTCGGATATGTGGTTAGAGGTTTTTTTTAACATGCACCGTTTTCTTAAGGCAGTAATGGTAATATATATCTTATTTAGAAATAATATATAGTCCATCCATTGGATCTTCCGTCCTACGTCACAAAACGACACAAAAACATTCAGTCTGATAAAGTAAACCAAATGCGTTAGAAAAAGAACGCACTGTAAAACTTTCGTCGTTTTTTTAAGCGATATTTTGTGACGTAGGACGGAAGATCCAATGGATGGACTATATATTATTATACTTCAGCATCTAAAATAAGGGTTGGTACCCCTACTTACTCATTTGCAAGAGCTTATAGATAAACACATCAGTTTTGTTTAATGCAAAAAATATTTGATCCCGGATTTTAATATTTTATTTTAATTCAGCCAGGTTTCTTAACGTTCTTCTTTGTGTGAAAAAAATCGCAAAATAACCCCAAATTAGAATGGCGTAAGTAATACGTAAATGTTGAAAAGTAAGCAGTTCCTAATATTTAATTTGAAACTGAATGTGAAAGATTTCGATTAATTACATAGAGTATAATTATTTTTAAATTTCGATTTTAGATTTCGGTTAATTACATAGAGTAAAATTATTTTTAAATTGAATACCAACAATCCCACAATTCTTCTCAGAGGCAAAATTGTCAACCGCTAAAGAAGTGAACTCAATATTATTTTTGATCAGAATTAAAATTCCTCCATATTTATCTTTTTGTGAATATTTTATCTGTAAAACATTATACACTGGCCAGCAAAAAATTGAGGTCACTTTAAAATTATGACTTATTTTTGGAATTTTTTGTTTTAACTTTATGTTTGCAAATTGCAAACCAAAGTAGGCGTTTAATAATACATTTCCTGACAGTTCCCATCACTGTGTTACAGACTTTTATGAAACAACATCCATTTCGCTCTAAATGAAAACCTATGTTTCGTTGTGATTATCTTACTTAGTGTTGATCCGAAACTTGTCATTCACACGGTGCACTGTAATTAACAAGTCATAATACCTTCAGGCCCTATTGTTTTGGCAAGAATTATAGCGTCAATTGAAGATGGGCGAGGCGAGGAAAATGTGAAATTACAAGGATTGTTGGCAAAAGCCTTTATGCTATCCAGAAAGTGTATCAGCGTTACTTGGATACTGGCCTGATAACCAGAAGACCAGGATCCAGGCGAAAAAAAGTCACCACGATCAGAGATGACCGTTTTTTGGTGTCTACAAGTTTGCGGAATAGATTGTCTTGTAGAAAGATGGTCCAAGTTTACAACGCCGACATCATGTTGCAAGATTGGCTTTTGCCCGAAATCACCGGGCAATGAATAATGAGGACTGGAGCAAAGTACTGTTTTCAGATGAGTCGCGGTTTTGCCTTAATGGATCAGACGACGTCGGAAAGTGTGGAGAGGACGCGGAGAAAGATACGCTTCAGTTTGTATTGATGAGAGACATCCATTTGGTGGTGGGTCGGTTATGGCTTGGGCAGGAATTTCTATCGAAGTACGTACAGAGTTGGTCTTTATAGAGAATGGCTCCCTGACAGCTCACAGATACATTACGGAGGTTCTTGAAGATCATGTTATGCCCTTCAGGACAACTATAGTGATGTGATCGTTAATTTAATTCAAAGTGTTCCTCGTCGACTTCAAGCAGTCATTAATGCAAGAGGGGGTAATACTCGTTATTAGTGATAAGTTTTTTTCATTATTTTTTGTTCTACAGGTAAAAATATTTTAGTTTTTAAGTGGTGGTACTACTGTTTTTTATACTTCCTGTCAATCACTAATGGCCAAAATAACTAAAATGATGTATAATATTATGGTACTTATTACTAATAAATTTCATTCAAATCAAATAAAGCGTTCAATTGTTATAAACAAAAGAAATAAAAAATTTTGAAACTTTGAAGCCAAATTCCGGCTTAACCTTAATTTTTTGGATATAGATAAGTTGCGTTAAATCGTCATATTTTGACCTCAGGAATCTATGGTCCAGCCATTTCCCCGCATTAACGGGGCACCCTGTATATTAGTCTTAGGAACAAAAATTCGAACTTCGTCTGATATTTGTGATATTTCCAAAATAGGCAATAAAAACAATAAATATGCTTTACGATTCAACATTACTTTTTTAATTTAGTGTCCAAAATACAGTACAATTGTTTACAATTTGCAAACATAAAGTTAAAACAAAAAAATTCCAAAAATAAGTCATAATTTAAAAGTGACCTCTATTTTTGGCTCGCCAGTGATGCATCAATAAAATATTTATTTATTTAATTATTAAATGAACTTTACCTTGTTGTATAAGGTTTATTATATTAGTATAAAACAGTTTCGAGTACAATGCACATCTAAATAACACTACAATTAGAAATCCTCGTAATGATCATCATCTTGATTGCAAATACATTCAGGGTTATCACAGGTGAAATTATTCATCACAAAATTGTTACATTGATTTTCTACCACAGAATTGTCGATATTGTCAATGGCTGTTCTATTTGATTTTGTGGCAATTTTACACTACGATTTTAAGACCTTTTGCTTTTCACAGAGATGCTATCATTCATCATCACCCGGTGTGATTTTTCACCGTTTCACTTGCTTCTTCTTCTTTCCGGTACGTTTCTTCTTTTTGCCTCCTTTCGCCGTCACTTTTATCACTGATGGCATTTTGGCTTTACTCAACGGCGGATCACTTTGTATTTTACATCTGTTCTTATGCTTTCCCAGTCTTCTCTGAAGAGATGAAGATGAATGAAGAGATTCTTGGAGATCGGAATATTACAAATTCTGTTTTCAATTAGGTAATGCTTTATTCCATTTTAATTTGTTGTTAATATATAAAACAAGCGATTTTGTTTTATTTTTTCTAATCTCCCATATTAGATTTACGCAAAAATAATACCAAATAATAGGAATTATTTTTATTGAGGTTTAGGCGATTAAAGAAAAACTATTCCTTCATAGATACTATAGAGTGCTTAGTTTGTATTTTATCCATATTATGCTATTAACTTTCTATTGATTATTCTAGTATAAATTTGTAAGTAATAATAACTAAGCTAAACTTTTTTAAATAATTCCTGTCTGTGATATGATATTTATCCCTTTTATAATTTGCTTTCTATTATAGAGAGAGCATATAGTTATAAAAAAAATACATACCTTTAACAATTTGAGTGATTCTAATTGGAGGAAATACAACAGCTACTTCTTGGACTTAATTATCTGCGACATTTAGGCGAAAAAGGATGGAGGCGCGGTATTTTTAGAATAGAAAAATTAATTAGGCCACAAATAATGATGAATAAATCTAATGATAATTAAGTGACATGATATGTTCTCTTGTATTCTTTAAATTTATTCTCAAAACTGTTACCTGGCCGTCCTACACATGCACTATTACATTTAGAACGTGAAATTTGGTATTCTCCTGATTTTTTAAATGGATCAATTTTGTCTCATTGAATATTAATCTCGAAAGTTTACACGGTTGCCTAGAAGCAATCTGAAAACAAAATCATCAGATTTTAACGTAGTTAATGTTATATTGTTATAACATCATAATGGTATCATGGATTATTTTGTGTAGTATGATTTAGGCGTGGTAATCGTACTATTTGAAAAAAAAAAATTAAAATAACTGCCATTATGCTTGTATATGAATATGTAAGTATATGAATTATGATGAATGAAATCAAATATGTATTATGAATATAATTCTATTATTTTTTTATAATTAGTATTAGTAACTTAACGTGTAAAAAACGTGTAAAAATGCTATTTCCACAATCCATTCATTCTTCGTTCTCGGGCCAATTTTATATTGTATTTAACAAACATACATCTTCAAAAACTTTGTTCTGTCCTCTTTATTTATTTATTTATTTAATATATGTATGGATAACCCCCAATTTTAAAAGAATAGTTTTTATGAGTTTATTACACGATCCAAGCTAGGTAATTGCTCTAATACGATAAGAATTCGAAGCTACGATAAGGTAAACTTTGCTTAAAGGCTATTGGACGCTATGAATAGTTTATATTAAATCATTCTCGAACTAGTAGGACTTAATATTCTAAAACTCCATCTATAGGGTATCCAGAAAGTAAGGACGCATTTGGGTTTGGCGCCATTTTGTCATATGACGTTTGGCAGTCGTGTTTCTTTCATGTTTGTTATTTGCTATCCTTCCCATTAGCAGCCTGATAGATTTTGTGTGTTGAGCATTGTAGTTTGATGTTTATTTTCATCATGGAACAGATGACGACTAAGCAACGTATCCAAGTGATAAAAAGTTATAAAAAAAAGTCCCATGGCAACTATTGGCGAATTGCAAGTAACACTCGGACATAATGCTTCTCCAACTAAATCCTCAGTTCGGAAGTTGATAAGTAAGTTTGAAGCCACGGGTTCTGTTTCAAATGTTTAAAAAAATAGGGCGACAGTGTTCTGTTCGAAGACAAGAAAACATTGCTGCCACGCGTGATAATGTGGCCGTAAGCTCCAAAAAATCAGGTAGCTGACGAGCCCAACAACTTAATTTGATTTTTGGTTTCAACAGGATGGTGCAATATGTTGTCACATATCCCTTGACACCATTGCTCCGCTCCGAATAAAAAGTTTTCCAAAAAAATTATCTCTGTGTGACAACCAGGAATGGCCGGCCAGATCATGCGATCTTATACCTTGTGACTTTTTTGTGGGTATTTGTGAAATCAAAAGTATACGTGAACAAACTACAAATAATAAACCAATTGTGGAATGAAATTCTATTAACGGCATCCTACCAGATGTTTGTGAACGAGTCATCGAGAAATTCAATGAACGCATTGCTCGTTTCCGCGCAGCCTTGCGTGGTCATATGAGGATTAAATTTTTCATACATAAATGGGAGATGTTACTTAATGTGTTTATAGAAAAAAAAATACATTTTCAATAAATTCTGTATGTTCTATAGAACTTTAATATTCATCCCTACTTACCGAACACCCTTTAGTTAAAACTAGTTCTTATTTATAAAGTGACAAAACTACGAAAAAAATAAATATATGAAACGAAAGGGCCACCTATAACATTGTATATTAAATCAATTCAAATTAGTGACCATGCTTTGCGAGAAAATAACCCAAATTTCGTTAATTCGTTTTTGCCAATCATCAAGTCAGTTCAGCTAGCTAACAATGTTAATTTTTTTAATAGTAGTAATGGCGGATTATTTAATAATTTATATGTTTAGATCTGTTTGCAATCTAAAAATATATATATTTTGAAAATATTCAAAACAATCTCTTTTGCAATCGGAGAAGATTTTGGCAATTTATACGTGATACCAGGCAAGAGAATTCTATCTCTTCTGGGCCCCATGGCAATTCTTCTAATTTACTATTATGTATTCAATAACCATATAATATATATATGGTTATTGAACTACGCATTCCTCAAAATATTATTATTTCCCTAAAATTTGGAAAGAATGTTTCATCACTCCAATATTTAAAGGTAGAGCCCATGATGATGAAATTAGTAAGCGTAGTGTTAGAATTCAATCTGTTATTCCTAATCTACTTGATAATATTATTATTGTGCAACTTGCATTGATATCTAAGTCAATCATGTACTTTAGGCAGTATGGTTTTCAATCATGCATATCCCCAAAGACAAATTTAATGCAATTCAAATATTTTTTGTCACATACCTTCGTTAGAAATTCATAATTTCATATCAGATTCAATAGACTCTGGTATTACGCAAGGCTCTCATATTGGGCCAATTCTATTTATATGTAGTATATGTAAAGCTATGGTTGAGAGAATCTACACCATTTTTAATTTCGGAAAACTACAACAATTATTCGCCACATAGTGGCTTCATCAGGCAGACAAGTGGTTTTATAACCTACAATTTTCGCTAATATAATAAATAGTAATAGAGGGAACATATAAAATAATGCTGATCAAGTTTAATAAGGTGAAGATTTCATAATTGTAAGTATTACATTTATATTTAGTAATTGTTTTTATTTGAATTTAAAATCAAGTATATATTAAAGCTGTACTGATGAGATCGAGATGTTGCTACAATATTTGTACTATTTGTAACATGCAAATTACTTTTGTATCATTCAATATCTGTCGAGATATTAGCCACATAAGTAGTTGTTTCAAACGCTTCGTTGTCTGTACAATGCTAATTGTTAAAGAAGCCAAAAACTACAATCGATCGGATTTATATGATATTTTACGGTTTTATTGAGGAAGAGAAGGCAGGAATATATATTCAATCAAATTGAGAGTTTCAGGTAAAATTGGTACTGCACAAAATAATATTAATTATATTAACATTTTAACACAAATACAATTTTTTACGTATATATATATATAATACAAAGGCATTAAAATTATTCCAATGAAAGTGCAGTTCAATATGCAGTTAGAGAACCCTTATTAAATGCAACCACTATAAATAGAATTTATTAATCGCCTCCCATAGTTTGTAAACGATTTTTGAATTATTGTTTATTTATGTATGTATCAAATTACTTTAATATTTAATAATATTTAAGTATGAATTTTATTTTAAAATCTTGATAAATTAATTTGAATACCATGTTCCTTTCATGAACTCACTGCTTATTTATGCATTATTTTAATTTTTATAATTATAAACCAGATAGAAAGAAATATCTGAAAATTAGAAACATATTTGAAATTAGATCGAACACACTGATGTGCGGGTAATTAATAATTTTATAATATTTTGAAAATGTCCTTGTAAAGGTTGAAACTGGCCTCGAATAAAAATTTATGTGTGATAAAAACTAATTATATGTAATTAATCTACCTTATTTAAAAGTAACGGCCTCAAGCATTAAATCACAAAATACATAATTCTTACATTTTATACGTAATCTCTAATTCATGTTGATAACTAGGTGATATACATTATTTATCAACCATCCATGTGGGCTGCTTGTTGAACTTAAAGTTCAGTTAATTATTAATCTTTGAATTATTTATCTAATTCTATATAGAAATGCATTCTATTCGTAGCATTTATGGAATCAATGCATATTTAAGTGTAACTACCATTACTGCCCTTGTTTAGTAAATATTGATATTATCGTAAACAATGGGTATGTGGTTTTGATCTTTATGTTCCAATTAACCATTACATCCCCAAACCGGCTGAATAGCAACATTTACCCATAATGAACATTGCATAAAGATTTCTTAAATTAAATGCCCCATGAAAGCAGCTGTTAACTCCACGGAACGACCCCTAAAACCGCGGCGTTAAGCGATCAAGTCAATATTATTATTAACGCAATATGGAAACGAAAACGGCACCGTATAAATTTACATAACAATAATCGTCTGCGCAAATTAACACCCAGTTTGTGTTAATCTTTTATCGGCGTTCCGCATACGGCTGTTTACCATATTAAAACCGCCCTCCCGGTACGTAGTCATCGGTTTGTGGGGTCTGATCTTTCCGACATCCCGAAAAAGGGTTGGAAAGATGGCTATAGGCCCTCGGTGGGCAGTTATAATTTCCGTGGAATTAATAAACACGACTGCTTTTTTTTCGGCCGGGACTCCCAAACGGGTCGTAAAGAGTTACAAATGGGGTGATTAAGTGTTAATACTTTTATTAATATTTACAAATTGTGTGTGTGGGGGAGTTTTTGTTTAAACGGTCAGTTTCCTGGAATGGCTATGGATTTGCATGTTGTAATGGCTATAAAGAGGGAAGTGGGTGAATTGTAACAAAGAATTTGTAAACCTTTATAGACTATTAATTTTATGTACCATATAACCAAATTACCCAATAATTCTAGTTAAGTGTGTACGAATATTAATTATTAAATTAATAAAATTGATACACAAAAAGCAATTTATTAGAAATAAAATTAGACCAAAGTTATGTATTTATATGTATGCAGAATCACAGTTTTATAAAATAACTAAAAATGATTATTTTTATGGATAGAATATTAATGTAACTATTAGAGTATTATTAATGTTTAACTTTATCGTTTTATCGACAAATTCATGTTAAAAGATGATACACTATCTAAAAATCCAAATGCATCCTTTTACATTTAACATTAAGCTCTAGGAACTTTCTTGATACTTCGTAGAAACATAAATTAAGCGGTTGAAAATCTTCTTATAAAAACATGAAAATCTGAAGAATATGATTGAGTAATTTGTTCAAATCCAGCATTCTTCGTTCCTTATTAGGTCCATCAACACTTTGCAGGCAAGACTCATCATACCCGACAAACTGTACATCTATAATAAATAACTTTTTTCATAACGGAAATGAGGAGTTAAAATTTATAGCGGCGCAGGCAACATAAAACAATAACAAGACACAAGCTAATTCCGTATTTGTCTTCCTGGTTTTCTCCAGCTTTTTTTTTTCAACCTAGGACTCCTGATACGGGTTTTCTTGTCAAGACGGCAGCCGTCAACGTGTTTGCAATTAAATACGGTAAAACGAGGATAACCAGTCGAATCGCAAATCGATTCGCTATTTGCCGAGGACGTAAATTCGTAATAGATAAAAGAATGAACGTATGCGGTATGTATATCTTAATAGGTGTTTCTGTTAAAAGGCTCTTAAACGTAAAGTAATATATTGGGTTGATATAGATAGCTGAAATTCCGTTATAAAACTAGGCATATAATTCATGAATTTTAATACGCACTCAAACGCCTTCTCTTGCATACTAATCAAAATAAAGTTTTTTTTTTTCATTTTACATTATATAATAATATATACTATTTATACGTATTATTATTGCTTTACAATTGCAGTATCGCTATTGTTCAAATTCCACAAATATAACATTTCTTCACTTATTTCAGAGAAAAATAAATAACGTTCAATAAGAGAAACAGTTTTAATTTTTTAACATAATTTTTGATTGTTCTGTATGATTTTTAGACTTTATTTTCATTGTAAATATGGATAAATAATTTAGATACGAACACATTCGTGCTTTGAAGAAAATAATTTCTCTATTTCAATAAACCTATCTTTACGACCTTCATTATTGTACTTGTAGGCGGTGAATCCATTAATCGATTTGTATTAAAATGGCAATAGCGAACGTGTATTGATGTATGCAATTTGCATCGTATAATCTGTACCGATGTAGTTGTCCCCGTGGGATAGACTCTATACATGTCTACGAATATTACTGCGGAGATAATATTGGATTGAATAATAATTTCCATGCATACAGGATGTGGAGAGGGTTGTTGACTAGGGTGGAAAAGCGACATTAAGCGGGCGCAAAAAGGCGGATTTTATAGGGTCATGAAAACGGACTAATTGATTAGAAGGCCGAGAGGCGAACCGGTTTGGATTGGTATTGCCGGTGCAGACTGATTATATATTTACTGTGAAGATGTGGTGAATGTGTTGCCTAAGTCACACCTCAAGAACAGATTATTATGATTTCATTACTTAATTCCATATATTCTTACTGATCATGTGTTACACATACATGTAGAGTATTTCATGCTCCCTGTGGATATTTTGGAATCTATCCATTAGGAGATTAAGGCAGCTTGTCAAGATAAGACTTAATGTTTACAGACTTTACTAATAAATGCATTACTATAATTAGAACATTTTAATGAAATTATTTTTTAGTTTTAAAGTAAGTTTATATAATATAAATATTATTACAATTCTTATTAAAAGAATTCTACAATTTTTTAATGAAAGTCTATCATATATATTTTAAAAACACATTAACAAAAAGTAGTCAATTATTATATTGTTAATTTTTATCATACTTGCTGAAAACAAAATGGATACAAAATATAGAAAACATGAAAGAAAGCCTTACACTCAAAATTATGATGTTTCATTTCTCTACTACCCCACAAGACCAAAAATTCAGCTTCGAAAACATGTTTTTCTATTTGGAATATATGATATTTAGTCCAATTTGTCACTAATATAATTTTGATTATATCTATCACAATTAAAATACAATATTCATCCTAAAATTTTATGTTATTTTCACTTTTATTTTATTTTCAATCAATACCATTTTATAATGATAATCCACTTTTTATAATTTTATTAAGCATATGTTAATAGTGATTTATACAAACTATAAGTATATAATTTAACGTCTGAATATAACACGAAAATACATTCACAAACATACAGGCAATGAATATCAATGATTGTAATATGCGCTATAAGCCCTTGATTATTACCATAATCCCATTTGTGTCACGCTTAAATATTATATTATGATATTATCCACACATGCATAATCCAAGCTTAATTTAATTGAGGTATAGAATTACAATTCTGGCATAATGTGTTTCACCTACTATTAATATACATTAATAAATGTTAATAATAATGGTAACTAGTACTATTATGTTTCAAAATACACTCGATTTCATATGAAATGCACCACCCACAAAGAATAATACGATTGATGCGAAACTTGGTGAAAATAATTGTTTATTCGTTAGTACAAAATGATTATCAAAATATATAATTAATCGGTATATGTTATCGCCTGAAGTTGATTTTAAACGTTTGAAAACAATTGTGTGAGTTAAAGATGTTTAACTAACTTTGCTTATATTTGCGCACCTGCATTTAACTTTACATAATGCGAGCAATGTAGGTTTTATGTAAATTATGATTTATTTCTTGCCACCAATTTATACCTAAATTATTTTGTTGACCATACATTTATTTGAGATCCTTCAATATCTTATTAATTTTAAAATACGAAAACAAGAATAGAAACTTCAGTTAATAATACGATAATAAAAATTTCAAAAGATAAAAACTTTCAAAACAAAACACGTAAATATATCAAAATGTTTCCTTAGAAATTTTGATATTCCAGTCATAAAGCAGTTTATGAAGCAAAGATGACACGTTGACAGAGAGGAGTATTGTCATCTCAAAATTCTAGAATTATAGAGAACAGTTCGTAAATGTTCCTTTTAAGATCTCTTATTGTTGGTTCGAGTTTACGTGAAGTGTTTTGTAAATAAAAATAACACACAGTTTATTCCTTACTTCACTTGTTTATTAATTGTTAAATGTACATTTCGTTCACAAGGTGAACATTATCAATAACAAACTAAATTCTTAAAACTATTAGCACGGTATATATAGAGAGAAGAGATTATAGGAAAAACCAGGGAGTAATTAGTTCAAATGGAGATTATAGCGGAGGGATTACATCATTACGGTTTCTTTGTAGGTAATAGGTCTAGTAGCGGATTATCTAAGGGACTCAGGTCAAAATTTTTTTTTTTGACCTGAGTCCCTTAGATAATCCGCTACTAGACCTATTACCTACAAAGAAACCGTAATGATGTAATCCCTCCGCTATAATCTCCATTTGAACTAATTACTCCCTGGTTTTTCCTATAATCTCTTCTCTCTATATATACCGCGCTAATAGTTTTAAGAATTTAGTTTGTTATTGATAATGTTCACCTTGTGAACGAAATGTACATTTAATAATTAATAAACAAGTGAAGTAAGGAATAAACTGTGTGTTATTTTTATTAAGATCTCTTAATTTTAATCTTAGCAAAGTTTTTGATTATATGAATTATCTAGACTATTTTGGCAAGTAAAGGCTAATTTAATTCTTCTATACTTTGTAAAGCAACGTTTTGCGTGTGAGACCGATTTACTTCTTATTTGAACCCTCTATGAAGTATGGTATCTTTCCAGCTTGTTGATTTTTAAGAACGAAGTTAGACAGGATATGTGGAAGAATATTGGTGTAATAATTCAATCAACATTATCAAAATTGCTGAATAGCTTATCTCTGCTCAGTTATACATTAGTAAGAAAAATAGATATATATATATATATATATATATATATTATATTTGATATATTTGCTGGATACAAAGATTGCTCTAACGCTTTTGATCACCTTGAATATAATATTATTCTAGCTTTTTGGTTGATCGTCAACAATTTGTTAGATTGAGAAATTACTCATATAAGTATGATCGGGGATTCCGCAAGGATCTCACTGTGATTCTATTTTGATTTAAATTTTTTACAAATGATATTAAGCAAAGCATTAAATATAGCAAGTTTTTTCTATCTTCTAATGATTTAAAATTAAGTAATTTAATAAGAAATACAACAAAAAACCATTCGTATAAACTGAGTTTTATGAAGTTGTCTTCGTCATGTAAAATTAATTTATTACAATTTAATTTAAACAAATTTTGTAGAATTTTATTTTATACATTCAATTGTTTCATTGTTTCCATATGAAATTCTATAAAAATATCAGCATGTACAGTAAAGGTTAGTAAGTTCTCAATTAGGTGAAGCGGTTTCCTCAAAATGTTAGCATATTAGTAGGCAGGTATTTACATATGAGGTTATAGGTGTGTGATTTAAAGTATGTTGTTCATTTATTGGACACCATACCCTATATACAAAAAATATAACCCATCGTTTAACTTTAAAATAGTCAAGGTGTTTACTAACCAGTGGAAAAGACAGGATTTAGAAAGGTATGCAGCATTATAGACAAACTACACACCTTAAACCGTGTGTTCGACAATGTTTGATAGGCGTTTGAATTTCCCACTTATTAAAAAAAACTTTTAAGGTTAGTACTTACTAGTGGCAGGGCTTTAGAGAAATGAAATTTTTTTAATTTTAAATTGGTCAGGTTGATCCAAACAATGACCGCGTTTCATGTTGTTGAAAAAATTTATCAGAATTTCAGGTGATACATTGTGCACTGCATCTGTTATTGCAACGCGTAGTTCTTGTAAGGAGTCGTTTAGTATACACTTTATTTTTTGAATATCCGAATAAAAAATAATCCAGCGGTGACAAGTCTGGTAAACGAGGCCATAGATCTTTACTGATTAATCTCCGAATAACTAACGTATGTGATTTAATGTTGCATTTGCTCCATCATGTCGAAAATATCCTTGCTGCAACTTATCAAGAAGTTGTTCAATAAAAGGGTTAGTAATTCTTGATAAGTAGCTGAGTTAATATTGTCATCCTTCGGGACCTTATCCATACGCCAATCTCGGAGCCTCAACAAAAATATGTGGGTTATTTGCTGCCCACACCCTCCAATTTTGTGAGTTCACATAGCCGCTAAGGTGAAACCAAGTTTCGTCACATGTTAAATCTAACAAACCGTCATTGCTTAGAAATTCGTTAAACAAATTACAATACTGCACGCGGCGAGGATAATCAGGGGGCAGCCACTGATGAGTCGCAGGTATCTTGTACGGATAAAAATGTATTTTTTTTTTACAGGCCGAGCGATACATCAGTCTGTGCAGATAAACATCGGAGCGATTTCTTCGGACTCACATCTATTCTTTGCTGAATATCTGCAATGACTGCCTTCCCAAGGGTCTACTGTCCTTATATATTTTCCTTTGAAAACGCTGTTGGTTTCACGGAATCTCTTAACAATACGGCGAACATGATAATGATATAATTTTCATAATTATTTTTAATAAACTGTTGGGTATGTTTTACTGATTGGAGGGTTCGTACAAGGACACCCACCCACCCTATGTTATATACATATTAACGTAAACTAATACTTGATAATATATACTGCCACAAATTTTACTTTTAGTTTAATTGGAATTTAATTAATTAGTGACCATATAAAACAATTTCAGCGACTGTTCGTCTTTTATTTTTCAATGTAAAACAATAATATCATCAATGTGGACTAATAAATTATTGTCTGAGGTCAATTTTGCTGATAATTTATTGAATAACTTACATTAAGAATAGACTTCTTTATTTTGTTGGTAAATAAAAGATCAGATGCTAAAGCTTAAAATTTAGGGTGAGGGGGTAGTTTTTAACCCACCCTTTAATAGAGAAATTATACAAGAGAGTTTTTTTATTAAAAAAAATTATTAGTATTTTTTTTTTTAAATAATAAATAATTTTCAATATTTTTTTCAACACGTCGTTTTATTTATAAAATTGATTAAAAGGTAGGTTATAAGTTTAACATCCACCTACCCTTTATATATTTTTTTGACATCAACTAAAATTTTATTAATAATTTTTTAAACTACACTAAAATAATACTTTAAGTTTTTTGGGAACAAGCCATCGAACAGGTGTTAAAGTTTCCTAATATATGTAGGGTAGGCTGGTGGCCTCTAACCCACCCTCCAACCAGTAAAACATACTCCACTATTTATTGAAATAAACTGTTATAAAGTAAAATATTTTCCTGATAATATTATTAATTAAATAAAATAAAAGTCTTGTGTATGTTTTATTGGTTGAAGGGTAGGTTAGAGGCCACCCACCTACCCTACATACACCATAAAACTTCAACAACTGATCGATGTTTTATTTTCAACACTAGAAAAACCCGTTCCCGCTATCCTTTTAAAAGATTTCTACAAAGGCTTTTCCAGCATATAATTATTGTTCCCTGTCAACAATTACGATTACCATAAAGGTAACCGGTCCGTGGCTGTTGTTGACACGGAACACTAATTAATGATTACATAATTATTGTTATAATTGCCGCTGTTGGCAGATTACTTTTATGTCGGTGGTTACCTACCCATAGAGATCTAGTGCAACTTTTAGACAATAGATGGCACCTTTATGGTAATATCGTAATCGATACTTTACCAGCATGTTGAAAACGTTCCAAAATTGTTCCAGTTTTTAAAAATGACGATCGTAAACAAATTCGTAACTATAGGCCCCTTTATTTAATAAGTAATTCTTCTAAAACTCTTTTAGTTATCTTTTCAAGGCTTTAGCTTCATATTTTACTAATCAACTCCTATCCAATCAACATGGTTTTATTTTGGGTAGATTACTAATTACTAATCTGCTTGGTTTCGTAGATACAGTTCCGACGCATTGGATCGCAGAATTCAAACCGATGTTATATATACAGATTTCGCCAAGGCGTTCGATCAGGTTCCCCATGATATTCTTATACGGAAGTGCACAGTTTTGGCCTTAGTTTGGATCTAATAGAATGATTTAAGTCCTATTTAACCTCACGCCCTATCTATGTTGAAGTACGTGGCTATAAATCTAGAGACTATTTTTCAGCCAGTGGTATTCTTCAAGGATCCGTTCGGTGACCATTGATTTTTAATATGTTCATAAATGACATGGGGAAACATCTTAAATGAAAATATAAATTGTATGCTGAGTAAAGTCTTATTGTGTTAATATGTAATATTGTCTTGTAATTGGTCTTTTGACTAACTGGTAGTATTATTATTATTATCATCACACTTCAGAGTACAATCGGCAGTGAGCTGAGTGGACTGCACGCGACAATCTCCATCTAAAACTGACATTAACTGCCAACTCCTAAAAAGTGGATATAAAACGAAGTTAGGAACAAAACAAAAGCTTCCAGATGTGGACGAATATCGCCGACTTTCCACCATCAGGAAGAATATAATTTATTATGAACTCTGTGCGGCTTTCTTTCAACCAAAATTTTACGTAGGATTTAATTTGTTTTTTATGTATTTTATGTATTTTTTAAGAAGGCCAAAGTTATAAATATGTAAATAAATAAACAATAGTTAACTAGCAAGAATATGCGTCTATACTTTGGGATACGCATGGTATATTATTATTATCTTGAAAGAAAAAAACAATCAACTGTTATATTGCATTGCTGGACGGCCCAATGTGAAGGAAAAAAGTGTTGTTTCACCAAGGCAATGCGCTGTGTTACAAGTCGATCAAAACGATGGTCAAACTGAATGAATTGGGCTACGAATTTTTATCCCACCCACCGTATTGTCTAGATTTGGTCCCCCCGAACTAAACAGACCTCACTGGAAAGAAATTTAGCACCAATGAAGAAGTAATCGTCAAAACAGACGCCTATTTTGAGGCTAATGACAAATGCTATGGAAAAGTTGGAAGATCGTTATAATCGGTATATCTCTCTCCAAGGAAACTATGTTGAATTTTTCTTCAAAAAGATACGAACTTTTCAGCCTATTTGTTGCTTTCAACAAATTGGTACACATTCTGCAAAACAATTCGACCCCTATAAATCTAAAGCACAAATTATATTATATCTGCATTTTGCCTGTACAAACAAATGGACTGGAACAACCAACCTACCAAAAACATTTGCAAAAAAAATTCGCAACGACTAAAAGGGCATACTACGTATCTCACTATGCGATAAATTAAAAAACATTAGGAGGCAAACCAGATTTTGATATTATTTTAATATAATTCAAAATGTCGCCAAGAAGAAGTGGCAATGGACTGGACATTTGGACTTAGAAAATAACAATGTTGATACCTAGACAAGCTAAACGAACCCGTCAGAAACATTGAGTGGCCTATATTAGGGACATGGCGGGTAAATGGTAGTTAATACAACAACGAATATATAGACATAGAAAGAAAGTTGGAAGAGTCCTAAGTCAAGAAGTGGATACATGTCAGTTAACAAAGATTACTACTTCAGAACCAGTTGTTTACTTTGTATGATTTATATATAATTGAATTATATATTGCACAATATAACCATCTAATAAAAATAAAGATATATTTTCCAAATTATTAAAATAATAATATCTGCTAAAATTCATTAATAAAGTAATGTTATTATTAAAGTGATTATCATAGCCCTTATTTATGAACTAGAAAAATTTGTCTAGAAGTCCATAGACATAAGTATCAAATTGTCTGAATAAACTGATCTTTTTAGATCTGTTTCAAATATGAATTAATAAAAACTTTAAGCTGATTACTTAATTTATTATTTTAGTTGGTACTAGATGTGAATTTCGAGTACCATGTATTTATAATGGATTGTGAACTAAAACGTAAACATAAATACAAATCCAAATTGTGGGTAAATTTTATAGGTAATTAGTGGCATTAAATATAATAAACATGGTTGACTCTGTGCTCGATTACCAAACCCTACTACTATAAAATGAAAAATTAAATTATATATACTATATATAATAAATATAAAAAGTGATATAAAATAATTTAAATGCTACATTCTACATTTTTACTTTCCCTATACACGTAGTATATAGGGGGAGTATTGTTTTCGTGATTTTTTTTTGAAAAATTTTTTTTGCGGAAATATCCGTTTTGGGGTACCCTGAACCCAAAACACTAATTTCTGGAAAAAAAATTTTTGTGTCTGGATGTGTGTCTGTCTGTGTGTCTGTCGGTGGGCGCTGTATCTCAAAAACGAATAATCTGTTTGAGATGAAACTTTAAACTTAAGGTTTTATAGTTAAAAACTGGAGCTGAAAAGCTTTTGGTAAACATTCATAGACCGGAAGTGGATGTTTACTCGAGGCATTTTTTTGTTTTTTCGTTTTATTTTTCTAGATATAAAAAATTTTAAAAAATGGTTCAAACAAAAGTTAAAGGTAATAAAAAACTGAACAAGTTTTATTCGAACATATTTTTCATAAAATTCTTAACTTTTGAGAAAAAAAATTAAAATTGAAAATTTTGACATTTATTGCCAATTGCTAATAAACTATCAGAGTTACATGAAACTTGCATTATAAATAATTATAGAGAATTCAATGGTGAACAAATAATTAAGAATAGCTTTTTTGCGTAAACCTTATAGTTTTCGTGTAAAATATAGGGAAAGTACTATGATGGCCACATCACCATTTTTTATAATGATATTCAAGTGATTTTCGGGATAAAAGATCTAAAAATTCAAAGCACGGATAAAATAGAAAGAATTGGAAAGATGATTCATATTTTTATCGTCCCCGTCATAATCCCTAATTCATCAGGCTTTGTCATCCCGGGCATACATCATTACCAATAATTCGTCTTTACGGATACGGATTCTATTTAGGAAATGGCACCCCATATGTGCCCCCCGGGCTGTGTTTTTCTACGTCTTATATTGTTTGTACCCCTCCCGTAATACAGAATCAATCACTTTCGAGGGTGCCTTCTGTCGTCTACGTTCTTGCCTCTATGAAAGATGTGCAATATAAAATGAAGGATGGACGAACGTTTCGCCACCTGAGCACGACCGGTCCGGGGGTGCAATACATGACTGTCGACCCGCGCGATATTGACGCTATATCACGATGAATTAATGCCATTGCGAGGATTTTATGTAACACACATTTTTTGTTACTGTTTTGAGAGCTGACATGAATTTATAAGTTGATAAATGATATCAATGTTTAGAGAGAATATAAATTTCCACTAAAAATTGACGAATTTAATGGAAAAGAAATTGATAATTTTCATGAATCAAACTAAAAGTACTTCTTTTTTTTTCTTTAACATTAACATTTACAAGCGACTTTGTGTTGTAGCATTTATCTTAAATACTATATAGATATCTATATGTTCATTTAAAAATCTGTCAGCTTCGCCTCTTATAAAGTGTTTTTATTATATTGACCAGCAAATATTGATGGATATTAAAGGTAGAAAGATAGAAACATATTTATTGTTATTTGATAAATGTAGTTGGAAAACAAAGGAAATGTTAGAAGTTAAAGATTGTAAAATATAAAAGACAATTCTGTATGACCATCAAATGTATATGCTAAATATCTGGCCAAATTCCTTGCCGATCAAAATAGATGCCCGATATGCAATAGTAATGCACGGTATATTTAAATATGCTATAGATTGATGTACTAACACTATTCTAAATTTAAACATCCAACAATGACACCTTATATACATTCTTAATACCTAAATGATAATTATAACACGAATATTAATTGTACACATTTTAATACTTATTAATGTGTCAATATACTAACCATTTCATATTGCTAAATATATCTTTATTTCCTAATACAATTTTGTTATCAAAAAACAAAAGTTTCATATTTTAGTTGCAAAATATTTCAAAAATGAATTAAAGATTATAAAAAACGAAACATCTTGCATTATAATAAAAGTTCATGTATTATTAACAGTTATTCTTCCTTAAGTTTACTGTTGTAAATGTATGTTTAAAAAACATTAAGGTAATCGGAACCACGTAATGATCATCTCTGGAGACTTCTCCATAAAAATAACTCGTATCGCCATCAACAATCCAACAATTCCAAGAATAATTAGAACGATAACCAGCTTTATCAACACCGGTGTCTTTACTTTAATAGAAATAATTAAGGAAATATTATTATACCATTTTGGTAGTGCAAAACATGCGAACTTAAACTCAAAACCGCTGCGCACCTGTTGCCACGATGCCCACCTTTACTCGCTACAACGTCCTAATAAGATTTCAGGATCTATAAATCTATTTCAACGATGCAATAAAGAAAACATCCGCACCCTTTATTTTATCCTCTGCAGACATTCAGGACGAAATAAATTCGAATCAAACAGATCCCCATCGGCAATATCGACGAATTTCTCCAGTCAATAAACTGGGCTCCAAGCGTCTGCGTTTTCGTTTCCTTTTTAGGGATCCCGTTTAAGGTCGTATAAATAACGAAAGAAGTTATCACTTTGAAAACTAAATAAATATTTCTAAACCGGAACGTTATATTTTTTTATAGGCCATTTAAAATATTTGTTAATATTCTTCCAAATAATACTAAGAATCATTTCTAAATGGTTTAAATTACATTTGTATTGTTTGATATTAACCACGAAAGAAGTTACCTTATTTTTTGTATTATAATAGTATAATATTAAATAGATATTATTAAGGGAAGGTTTGAAGTGCAAGAGAAGGGTTTATCCAATCCCCTGTCCACTATAACCATGGCTTTATCCAGATGTTCACATTCCACCGTAAATACCTCTCGTTCTCCGATATTTATTTATCTTGCAGCCCCTCATCCTTCCTCGGAGTCCTTTTTTGTTTTCCAGATACAGGCGGGGAACGCAAAATGCGGGACCGGAGAATTTATTTCCCCATCGGTTATCGATTAGGAATTCGCGTGCCGTTCGGACGTTAGCCGATTTATATACATATTTATGGTCCTGATATCTCCACTTTTCCTACCTTAATATTCTACGTTTAATCGAAAACGAGGATTTATGGTTACGAATACTACCATTTAATTGTGTTCCGAGCAAGAGAGTCGGTGGAAATTCCGGTTACAAAAATCATCTGTTTAGATCTTAATGCAGCGGTTCTTGCGTAATTTTGTTTTTACATCGCGACCAGTAACCGAACACTGGCTATCCTTTTTCTGTTTTCTGTTAAGAAGACATTTACATATATTGCTTTACTTGGGTGAAATCTTGTTAAGAGTGATTTAACTTGTATGGTAATCGGCCGTAATGGTAATCATGACTATTTATTATCACGAGGACATGCATATTTCATTTGATATGGTTATAGATGTCGTGTGTATATATTAACATTTAAATTATGTATCAGAACAGTCAATAGAATTACAAGGAATGTAAGCATACTAAGCATTATATGTGACAGTTAAATAAGTACGTATTATTAAATTAATGGCGATTGAGATATGGTTATTATTTGTAATATAATAGCACGTTTGCAAAAGCTACAATTTTCTAATCAAATCGTGACCTACCTGTTAATTAAATTAGATATTGTTAAACAGTTTAACTTAAATTTCTTGTCCATTAACTTATTTATCCATAATTTTATCTTTATTCTAAATACATTTTGCCAAAATAGATATATTCAAATAGAAGAATATAAAGAATATATTTTACTAGCTGAGTAAACGAATTTCCAGAAATAATGGTGGCTTTGGGGATTTCATAAATAATTTTACTATATATCTCTATAGAGAGCCAATATAATTGGTTTCAGTACCGAACAAATACTTCTCACGCAATTGAATACCGAACAGTAGCACCTATGAAATATTATGATGCTCGAAGCGGTCCATCAATACTCGTCAAAAAGTAATTACTTTATTCATATGAACGGAGAATCTGGCCTCTAATAAGTGAGCTGCAGGCTCATCGGCATATTAAGTATGGTATTATATAATAATTTCGAAAAGTGAATGTTATAACATTAACGCTGATTTTATAAATTGTATATATGGCTATTAAAACAAATAACACAATTATTTTTTATGTGTTCTAATAGCTTATTTCTTAATATAACTATGCTAGAAATGCTTCAAAACATTCAACTTTCACCAAGAGCATTCATCCTATTTTCAGATCTTCAAAAGAGATCTTGGAAGAGGCTTGATTCTGTTTTAATTTCCAATCTATTGAGTAGCAAACACTTACAATTTGCAATTTTTTTAAGGTTAAAGTTTCATTAAAGATTCAGGCCTGTTTCGAAACCTCTTGCATGAAAAACTTGGTTTAATTTTTTTATACCCTTTAAAGTTTTTAAATATTATATTGTTTAGTTAATATTATTTTCAGAGTCAACGCAGTATAGATACTTGTCAGAAATTAATCTTTTGTACTTTATTTGAAAGGGATTAATAATATAAACATAACATTTCAGCAAGAAAGCATCACAAGTAACATGATCTCTATTATGTTTGAAGGAAAAGCAATTACTTTGTAATACACAAATTATACTATTTCATTAAGTAAAAGGTATTTTAAGAGAAGGTAAATTTAGAATTAAGTAAAACATCGATAAGACTGACTTTAGTTTAAAGAAATATTTAAGTAATATAGTTATTAATAAACTTAAATAATTGTTTAATTATAGCCAATTTGATCGATATTTCAAACATTTTCCTTTATACGATTTAAAATTCACCTCCTCTTAAAATACCTCCAACATGTTGAAAATAGTAACAGAAAGAATAAATAGTTGATAGGAAAGCTCTTTTCTTAAATATGGAGTAAAAAAATTTAGACATGCAATTGAGTTTCTTTTGAGAAAACCTTTTAAATCAGTTTGGGAAAACATTCAAAAATTTACCTAGGTACCAAAATATTATATTATTCATAAAATTGTAGATTTTATATCAAGAACATTTAATTTGATATTACTAAAAAAATTCAAGACATGCAATTGAGTTTATTTAAAAAAAAAACCTTTTGAATCAGTTTGGAAAAAACATTCACAAATTTACCTAGGTACCAAATGTTTTATTGTTCATATAATTGTAGATTTTATATCAAGAACATTTAATTTGATATTACTAAGAGAATTACAAATATTTTTTTATTAACGAAATGTTGAAGTTCTGTTGTTTTAATTACAAAAAAAATCACAAATTTAAATATAAGCTTGGTGTTTTCTACAATTTGTAGCACTATTATTTTATGGTCTTCCCTTAAAAACATTGAAACTTCTTTGTATTTGTCAGTCAACTTCTAGCTTTCATTATTGTTGTCATTGAGGTAAACTTTTTAAGCAATGTAATTAGAAAATTCCATAATACTTATGTGTTAACACATGACAATACTCATGTTACACGCGAAGATTATTGAATCTGTTTGGATGTCAAGATAACGTAACGGAAACTGTAACATAGTTTATGCAGCATAATGGGCCTAAATATTTAGTAAGCTAAGGTGGATCCCTCATACACTAAAATGATTTCTAAACTCTTACACTCTTTTCTAGATTCGTTACTTGGTGAAACATAATTTAACTATTAGGTAAATTAACTTAGAATTATTTGCTTTTTATCCTCAAATCCATTAACGATATACTTTATAAAAGTTTTCTTTACAGTTTTCGTAGACTCATTTCTAAAGCCAAATTGCAAACTTGCCCCGATTCTAAAAAAGTTAGAAATTCCTGGCTTTTGTAAGTGAGCTAACTAATTATGCTACTGTGTTAACTCTCTGACAATAACATAATTAGTAGGAAGAAGAAAATTAAAATGTATAATCCAAGGTGACCGAAGACTCCAAAATTAATTATTTTAGCAATATCTACTTTACAACCGTATTTATTGATAAATATATTATTAATACATACCTCCTGTCTAGTAGATTAATCTATATAAACCATTACATGCAAAAATATTGAAAATTGTTCGATCTTTGGTATTGTAATCTACACTCATATATACTATGTTGGCGGAAAAGTTTATGCGTTCAAACGCGTTTTCAAAACGTTTTAGAGGACTTGTGCATGTTTTTGAACACCTTTAAATGACATCTGGGATGTAGATTTTTCTGAACTGCGATACCTTCCATACATTTAAATCATGTTTTCAAGTAGTGAAATCATTTAAGTTTTTCATATAGTAAATTTGCTTCCATAAAACTTTAGATTTTTGTTGCTTTTCTTTTATTATAGTTTTAACTATTTTCAGATTTCTGATGTTCCCATTATTATTTATTACTGGCCTGAGATTCATTTTTCATGAATAGATGATAGCATTATTGGAAACTGGTTTCTCATCTTCTGAGTAAAAACTAAAAAACTTGCGTTTTATCTCTTGAATTACTTTTTAGGTAAGTGTTTTCTTGCGCTAACAATTAAAATTTATAATTACGTCCACTAACTTAAATTTGGACAACCTTGACACTGATTTTATACAATTGCAATTGCTCTTTCAAGCACGCATGACATGTTTTACAATGTTTTGTTTATTGTGTTGGTAGCTCTTTGTTTGAAACGATGTTAAAATGGCGTCAATGGCATCTACCTCAGCCAATGTAAATAGCGTAAAATCTATTAAGTGCAACAAGTGTAAAAAGCAAATAGTTGCCAATATTAGTGACTGTAACATCTGCAAGAAACAATATCATACATCATGACTCGTATTACACTACCCAGTATGTACTGCTGCCTCTACAAAATCGAGTAGTACAAGTGAGTTTCTAACGCACCTGTAATAATTGAAGAAGTAAGTACTCTAAAAAAAGACAACCCCTTTTTATTTAAGCTAATTTATGAAATAGAGGAAATAACAAAGTTAATTCATGAAAATTATGGCTTAAAAAAATCGTATAAATACTATGAAAAATATGTTAAAAGCAGCTACAGACAAGCAAGGTGATCATCTAAGACTGTTCCGAAAATGATGATGATAGCGTCACCAACTTGAAGATGGCAGCATCAGAAAATAATAAATGCAGGTTACAAAAATCTAACCCAAGAACAACGCCATTAGCGATGACGTAATAATTACGCGTAAATCAAATGAGAATAACGCTTACAGTATTAAAACATCAGAAAATATCATAAAGGAATCATATGAATGGAAATCTAGCGCAAAAAAAAAATAGAGGAAAAACATCCAAGGCAAATCTGAATCATAATCCGAATTAAAGGGTGTTGAGAAAAGTGCTCAGCTACATGTATATAGAGTACAGCCCAATGCAAAAGTGGAGGATATAAAAATTATTCTAGAAAGCAACGAAATATCATTAATCGAATGTGAACAATTAAACTCTCGCCGCCCGGAAGAATACACGTCATTCAAAATATATGGTCTCTTTCAGCTGCCTCGCAATAATAGAAGATCCGGCATTATGGCCCATGAGAGTTATGGTATGCAGTTTATTTTGTCACCGGAAAATATAATATATGATTCGGGTCCCTCTTTATTTTATATTGATATAACAGGTGGGGCAAAAGTCGCGCTACCATTTTGATTGCGCGCCATTTTGGTTCTGTGACATTTAACCATTGTGATGTGTAGACGTCCAAATTTTATTATGGATAAATATACGCCATAAAAACGAGCAGAAATAGTGACAATATTTATTGAAAATAATCGTTCCATTATTGCCACTCAGCGTCTAAAATATCCGAATCGTTCAGGGCCTCACAAAACCACAATTTATCGTTTACATGCGAATTTTCGATAGTACGGTACGACAGCAGACAAGCCTCGTTCTGGAAGACAACGGACGTCACGCAATGTTGACAATATGGCTCTGGTGCGCGATAGTGTTGCAGAATCTCTAGAAATATCAATTTGGAGACGTGGTTCCCAGTTTCAGATTTCTGCATGCAGTTTAAGGCCTGAAATGGAATAGCAAGGACTAAAGGACATGTGGTTTCAGCAAGATGGGGCCACAGCACACACGGCTCGTTCAACAATTCAATTATTGAATGACGTTTTTCCACGAAGACTAATTTCGTGAGGTGGCGATTTAGCATGGCCAGCCAGATATCCAGATTTAACAGCAGCAGTTTGTTTTAAATCAAAAGTTTATGTGAATAAGCCCCAAACGATTCAACATCTTAAAGACAATATCCGTCACGAAATTGAAGAAATTCAGCCCTAAAAAGAGCCGAAACTTGCATAGAGAATCGCGGTCACCGTTTAGCCTATATAATTTTACAATCATAACAAAAAAAAAATGTAAAGACCAAGTAAACTAATTTTGAAAACCAATCTTACTTATCTTTTCTTTGAGCAAAGTTACAGGCAATCAAAATAGTAGCGGAACTTTTGCCCCACCTTGTAAAATGCATGCATAATAAAATAGAAGAATTAGAAGCATTCACAATAGATAAGAATATTAAGGTAATAGCACTCACTGAGCATTCGATCACAGTTAGCGAAGAGTAAAAGTAGCAGCTTGTTTTAGCACGGGGGCTCCCTTCAAGTTTTAACGTTCCTTAAAGACTTCTCTCAGGAGTTAACATATGAAATATCGGGAATAATTGTAGATGAATTAAATATAACTATAATTTCAATATATGTCTCCGAATGGCAATTTTCAGTAGTTTTTAGGGATATTGGAAAAACTGTTGTGTAAACTGAATTTAAACCAAGCCACCAGACAAGCATTGACAAAATATTTACCAACCGATATGATATTAATATGGATATTGCTAAAGTAATTAATAGAGAGCGGATAAAAAAGCTTAAAAAATATGAAAAAAAGCACTTAAAAAGGCACAAAATTTAGTGAAAAAAAAACATTAAAAAAGCATAAAAACAGGAAAAAAAGCATAAAAACAGGAAAAAAAAGCATAAAAACACGAAAAAAGCACTAAAGAAAACTATATTTTCTTAATATGTTACACGTTTATCAACATATTTTACATAGAAATTCTGCCTAAAACTAAAATAAACACACTTTCTTTACGCAATATATAATATCATGTAAGTATTTAAAAATTAAATTGTAATTTTGTATATATTTCAAATAATAATTAAATGTTGTTCTAGGGGTTTAATTGTAAAAATTATTACTTCTGACGCTAAATAAATTTTTGAAAGTGAAAAAGCTTCTCCTTATTTTAAATTATAGCTGGATCCACTTGAAAATTGCCATTCAAAATCAAGTTTAATTTATTTAATATTAAAAATCCTTCATTTTCACCGAATACTTCTTTCGATATTGTTTTGATTTCTTGGCCAATGCGTCCAGGTATTATCTAAAATGAATCTGCTTTTATAAAGATTTGATTGTGTTGCTCACAAAATTTAAACGCGATTTTATGTATCTAAATTGTTTTGAAGGAAGATCTTGTTTCTTAAGAACTGTTTGACAGTCATTAACTGATTTGCTTGTCGTTTCGGGAAAGTTGTATATAACCTTATTAAATTCTTCAAAATTGTTCGCATAGTACATCGTAGAATATAGCCAAGTTCCCCATTTTGTTAGCACTGGTTTATGGGGCAGTGAGATATCAGGTAATGACTCCTTGAATAATTGCACTCACAGAAGAATATAAGAACTATTTTTCCATATTCAATTAAATCTACAAATGGAAATTTCATTCTTATAGTTTCAGAAATTCGTTTCTATCCATGTGCTAAACTTGTACAATGCACAAAATGCATTATTAGTAAAATTTTGTAACTTGGTATTGTCTACGGCAAAAATAAGCTTGTCAGTCCTTCATTTATGAATTTTGCTATAATGTTATTATCAGTTTTCTTCAATTCTTTTGTATATATCAAAATACTATTGGTCGGATGTCTTCATGTTAAACTCCTATTATTTAATTAAACAAGCGTCTGTGGTTTCATCATCACATATAATTATTGTTAATAATATCTTTAATTTTTTGTATGGTTTCATACTACGCAAGAGCTACATAATTTTTTCTCGGGAATGCGCATTTTACAATATTTTCCCAAGAAAGATTTAAATGCATTATTTTGTAATTTTCTTAAAGGGATATTCGAATGTAAAAGTATTTTGCACAAATGTAAATTTAATATAAATTGTCCATCGTTTGTTGAAGATGCTAAAGATTGTGAAATTGTGCTGTTTTTTTAGTTCAACTTTGAAGTTTTTCAAACGTTCTTGATGAAGTGTTGTTATAACATGTTTTACATACAAGTCTTGACTAGTTAGGATGCGGTTGAGAATTAAAATAAAACTTACTATTTTTAAACATGCCTTACAAAATAATGTATAATTTTCACTTGTTAATTCTGGATAGTCTCTAATTAATTCTTGTATTGTGGTTTTCACCTTTTGCATTATGGGTTAAATAAACATGTGAATTATATAATATAATTTATCTGTGATTCTCCAGGTTAATACGATTCACGCATATAATAATTTTTGATAAATAAGCAAAGTTTTTGGAATGTCAATTCAATAGTTTATGAATGCGAGTTTGAATATGAAAATTAACGAAAACGGTAAATATGCGCCAGTCGTCCCATTCGTATTTTTGCCGAGAGTAGAAAATTGATACGGTTGCAGTACACCTGATTATTAGCTATCACTTAAATTTGTTTACATTTAATACTTACTGGGGCCCCTGTTTGGGCCTAGTTTAACGACGTTTACATCCGGAATATCATAGGTGTGATTCCTATGAAGCGTTCGTCTGTATTATCTGAATAATGAGACTGTCTATTATATCTACTTATTTATAAACGAATCCATTGTAAATTGGTAATTTGTACTAATATTTATTAATAATAAAATTCATTATAATTATTGTATCATATTATGAAGATTTTAAACAATTATGTTGTCAAAAGACACGAAGAAAATATGTAATACAAATATAATCTATAAATGATGGGATACAGATTTTTACGAAAATTCTCTATATTAGCACATTAATTTAATATCAGCTTGAAATTTTAATTAAATGTTTTTGAAATGTTTAAGAAAATGCTCCAAATAGGCATCAGAATCTAAAAAAAAGCATGAAAATAAGCATAAAAAGTCAAAATAAGCACAAAAAGTCAAAATAAGCAAAAAAGCACAAAAAAACATAGCGCTAAGTAATCACATTCTTCAAGATTCGTATAGATATTAAGAAATTTTTTCCATGCTATTAATATTAGGGATAAGCATAATGCTAGAAATCCGCTCTCTAGTAATTAATATAGGTGTCTATGACCATCGTGGAATATATGTTAAAATAGATAATACACAAAACGAATCAATAAAAAAATATGTGAGGACAATCACACAACCTGGAAAAATATTGTACTATAACAGACTGGCCTCTTTCGACTCGTATGGCACAACAATGCAACTGATATAAACCAACCATGGGATATATTCTTAAATGCTATTACTCGGTCATTTGAATTGGCTTTTCCTCAACGTGAAAAACACACAGGGGAAAAGAGTAATATTTATTAGCGCTGAGCTTAATCGAATGCGGGAAAATTCTTGCATTTCTCAGAAATATTAAAAATATAAATGAATTCATACAATCCGAAAATACAAGGGAAAGAAAAGAGTAGAAAAAATGCATGAGAGCAGCTCAAAGGGAAGCCAATGAATATTACATAAACACCAGTTGTAATTACTCGAGAGCGGTCTGTGATGTCATAAAATCTAAAATAAATATAAAAACGAAAAGTCAATCTAATACTCAAAGGTCAATTTTGGGTCCACTACTAATCCTTCTATTTATTAATGACTTGCCAGAACAATTCTCGAAGATATCAACAATCCCCTATATCGACGACACCACATTCTTTCTTGTTGGGGAGACGATTGCTAATACGAGAAACAAGCTAAAACCTATTACGGAAGAGGCCCAATGTTGGTTTAATTGTAATAAACTCAAATTAAACTTAAACAAAACAGTTCAAGAAGTGTTCTCACTAAAACGATCCGAAATGGACGAAGAGCCATCAAAAGAGCTTCTTGGATTTTGTATCAACAATCAACTAACATGGGAAACTCATGACATTGCCTTAGTAAATAAAATCACAACAGGTGTTTATATCTTGAGCAACCTAGTAAGGTCAATATATATTAAAAAATAAAAAAAGCTTATTATTCATATATTTATTCAAATATTAAATATGGCATATTGGTATGGGGCCATTCGCCAATTATGCAAGATTAAATGTTAATGTAGAATAAAAAGCTTTGTTCATTTACTTCAAATATTAAATATGGCATATTGGTATGGGGCCATTCGCCAATTATGCAAGATTAAATGTTAATGTAGAATAAAAAGCTTTGTTCATTTACTTCAAATTGGTGCACGAGAAGGCTATCGGAATAAAAAAAAGTTTTAATTCTACTCTTAAGCGTCATATGCTCATAATTGTTGTGTCTAGATGAACTCTGTGTATGTATTGATGAGCATACTAGGGGAGCTCTGGCCGAACATGGCCAACATTATGGATAACCCTCCAAGCGTTGTGCTGTCCTTTGCTCGTCACCTTGGGTGGCTAAATGAGTGATAGAACAACGCAGGGCTGTCCCAGTCAGGGGGGCACAAAGGGCCTAGTGGGGCCTAAGTGCTCTTGTCAATGATTTGATCACCCTTGGCAAACTCAATCCAGATCAGATAGATGAGCATGTTACTGAACATCTTTAAATTATACCTTGGGATGTAGATTTTTCTGGACTGGGATCGTTTAATACATCAATACTTTTGTTGTTTTTCTGTTATTGAAGTTTTAACTATTTTCTGATTTCTGTCGATACTTATTGAAACTGCATCGGTGGAGTCTGTAGTGATGAAGTCCTCTTTATTATTTATATATACTATATTGATGAGTTTATTTTTTATGAATAGATGATACCACCACTCGAAGCTAGTTTTAAACATAACTCTGCTTATTAGATAAACAATTTTCATTCAAGATACTATAATTGCGTGATTACAACCACTAACCTAAAACTGGACGTCCTTGATATTTAACACTGATTTTGTATAATTGCAGGATTAACAAAGGCTCTTTCAGGCATACACGACATGTTTTACAATTTTTTGTTGTACTTGCATTTGCACGTAAAAATAAAAAAAGAAATATTGAACAATTTTAGTGCTATATATATGGAAGACTTGGCAGGTACCCTAGCTGCTTAGTCTGCCTTACAGAGTAATAATAGTAATAATTTCTGTATTTTGGAAGTAATGTTTCTTTATGAAAATTATCCTATAAACACATTAAAATGGCCAGAGACAAAGACAACATTTTCATAATATTTCTTGAATCACTTTCTCATTTATCACTTGGTGAAACATTTTGAACTATTACTAATGAAGGTTTAAATTAAATTACACTTGTTTTGTTTCACAATTTTTTTTTGTGAAACAAACCAAGTGTAATTTAATTTAAACCTTCTTTAGTAATTTTCATCATGTCTTTCAAGCTTTAGAATACACTTTCCATACAACGTATATTAAAAAAATAGACATGGCTTGAATAATAAATAAAAATAACATATGTTTAAATAATTACATTTTATAATATCATTGTTAATTGTCAGAATCAAAAAAGACCGTCTTCTTAAAATAATTTTCCCATTTAAAATAGTTCTCTACATCTTAGATAAAATTAAATTATATCAGGGAAGACATTACAATTTTCCATACTTTCCAATAAAAATTAAAGCTTCTTTTAGTTAATATTTGAAGGCTAAATGTGATAGCTGATAGGAAAGGAGGAAAAGTGGAAAATAGAAGTTAAGTTCAGAAAGTTGTTAAACCAAATATGGAGAGGAGAATCAGACATTTCAAAGTCTTGGCGTGTGTGAATTATGTACCCGATACATAAAGGAGGAGATACATTGAATAAAGACAATTATAGTGGTATATCGATTATGCGTTGCAGGTACAAACATCCCATGACGGTGGTAAAGAAGAAGAAGGTGGAGACCAAAGAAATGCTATCGGAGAAAGAAGGGGGTTTTAGAAAAGGAAAGGGAACACAGGATAAAATCTTTATACTTGCAATGATTGTGGAGAGAAAAGAAAGAAAGAAAGAAAGGAGCACTATGTACGCAGTTTTTCTGAATTAGTGAAGTGTTTGAAAGGTATGGATATATGATGCTGACTGGATGATATGGTGTTTTGGCTAGAGACTGGGGCGAGATAAAAAAAAAGGTGATGCAGAGAGTGGAGAGGTATATTAACAAAAGAGAACTGCAGGTAAATGCAAGAAAAACAAAGTGGGGCGATTTAGGCATAAAGAAATCGAAAGAAGAGTGGGTGAATTTGAACTAAAGGCATAGCTGATCGAGAGAGTGAAGAAATCTTCAAGTGGTGAGCATTCCCAATAGGTAAAGGGGAAAGCCAGGAAAGCATAGAGCAAGGTGTGGAAAATAGTTTTTAGGCAACTTCAAATTGGCATGCATGTTGTGGGATGCATGAATGGTGTAGAAACATAGAGAATAAGAAATTATGAGTGCATTGAAAGAGAGTAGTGGTAGTTCCTGATACAGATTTTCGAGATTAAATGGTCAACGCCTGGTTACATTCTGTTTCAGGAGATAAATAGAATGAGTATACATAGGGAGACAGTGAAGAGAGTCGTAAAGTATGAGATGAAGTTGTGTGGATTATATCATGGGAGATTGGTGAAGTTGTATAGAGAATGTGCATGGGAACAAAAATGAGGTAGTGAAGGATGGAACAAAGGAAGATGTATAAAAAGACAAATGCGTCGGAGAATATTTTGAAATAATAGTTGGATATTATGCAAGCATGGTAATTGCGAAGTGAAAGGAGATTGAGATTCAAGAGAGGTAAAATTGTATCGGAAAGAATACATACAATCCGAGGTATGAAAATTGACAGGTGTATGGGAGGGTGCCAAGGTACTTGACTAATAGGGGCTTCTCAAATGAAGACAAGGCTTTTCAGGCAGGTAGGTTTGGATGGGGGAAAGGTATGCTCGGTGTGTAGTGTGCACGAATTGGATAGATACATAGAATTATGTGTGATGAGTGATTGGGGTAAATAGAATGGATGTGAGAGGATGGGGCTGGTGTAAAGGTTTCTGTAAGTTTAGGGTGGGAGAAGGAGATACAGAGAATAGTAGAATAGAGTATGTTAAAAAGAATAGAATATTGCTTTTATTTATTGAAGTTTTTATGCGAATAAAGGTATTTTATTAGAATTAATAGAAATAACTAATTAATTTGTTTGGTAGTTCTAAAAGCTCTTAATCATATATTATATTATGTATATACCATATAAATTAATAATTTCGAAATATTTGTTTTTTGTATTTAAATATAATAATTGTACAAAACTAGCAAAAACACTTGATTTAAGTTTAATTGCAATTATTATTTCCATGAAATTATTTACGTTATATTTCGATCGATATCACTTTTTGGCACAAACACTCCGAAGGCCAGACTGGCGCCGCAAACGTCGAAAAGCAATCCATAAAAGCATTAGCAATTTCATATTATGGTCACTGAATCCCTATAATGCCAATACGCGGTTGGTTGAATAGAGCCCTTTTAGCTGTACACTCTGGCATAAAGCCAATCGTTCAGACCATCGTATATGTATTTTTAAGATTCATTCGACTATACACGTGCCGAGAACAGAAAATAAATATTTCAAAACATTATTGTACAGTTTCCATCTATAACGTTAAAATGTATAGTAGAAAAAAAATATGTTTTAACTTTATTATTGTAGGATGTAAATAACAGCCAAGGGTCGGCTTCGGCGCAGTTGAAGACAGTTTTACTTTGGTGTATTTAACTCTCCACACAATTAATATTATTTTATCATCATATTTAAATAAGAGAATACTTGTTCGGTTCATTATATTTTTAAAAATATGTCATAATTTTCTATATCTTATAACAAACAAGTTTTAAAAAATATATGGTATTTAAACATAAATTCTGTACGAAATAAACAAACTAGAATAATTTATTTAAAAAAATATCATGCAGCATTAATTTATCCTGACCTGTTAAGCTCATTTACAAGGCCTTAAATCCATGAGCAATACTTAGTTAAGCAGTGCATGATAAATGTAATTATGTGGAAAATTAAAATAAAACTTTCTGCATTCACAACAACATTCTCATAATAATCAAAAGCTTATTACTAAGACAAGTACTATGGTAAAAAAGCATCACGCAAACTGCACATTCCTGCTGAACACTGCAAACACGTATTATAGGTATTAATCGACAACTCATTTGCACCGAACAATACACACCAGGCACGCAGGCCCGATCTGTTTCTGATTAAATCAGCTTGTTTTCTATAACCCATATGTGTTAATTCACAAATAATTACTATTCACCAGACGTTACTTTGTTCGCCATAGAAGTAAAACATCTCATTATGCTTGTTAGAAGTGACCTAACGGACTGCGACATACCTGTCGCTAACCAACCGTAATTGCCTCCATTTACTGATTTATAAGGCCATTTCCACTCATACCAACTAGGATAAAAATCGTCGTTTGTGCTAATACCTGTAAGTAATCGATTAGACAGAAGTAAGTGGAAATTGTGTATTGTTTCCTAAAAGTAATGAGGCTTACTTGTATCGGGAGTAGAAAGTTTTGGTTTTAATTAGATGTATGTGGTTCGATGTGGTTTCTATGTAAAACGTAGAATTTAGTCGAGAGTTTGTGAAAGTCACATAAAATCCTATAATTGGATATATTTTAAATAAATAACTTAAGTTGATATTAATTTAATTATATAAACAATTGATAATTTAATAAATTTGAATACAAGAAATCACATAATATAGAAATAGATGATTTGATTGTAAAATAACAATCATTACAATGTTTTTCTTTTGATCCATAAAATGCTTTAATTTGAATTACCTAAATTCGATAAAATTTTGTTGACAAATAAAATAACTTCATTCAAGAAAATAACGAATTTTATAATAATAAAAAGACAAGAGCAAGTAATTACTCGATTAATTATATCACAGGGATGAATTTGTAAATTAAAGGCTTGTTTTGTTCCATAATTAATTTATCAGTTTCCTGAAATATGGTATGTTTCGACAATTACTTGTCATTTTCAATTTAATTATATATTGCACTTTTTATAATTAAATTTATTTAATTTAAAAAAATTACCTGAAATACTAAACTACAATATGATAACCAACTGAATATTATAAAAGAAGCGTGTTATATGATGGCATATAAATGTTGTTATGGTTATCAAATATTTATTAAAGTAATTACAGAAATTCTTTTATTTACCCGTATCAGGTGGTCTGGTGTCGCAATAGGATGAAAGTACCGCTTACCTGTAACAAGGAAAACATAAATTCAATTAGAGATAAATGTTCATGTTCATTCTCATGCGCTGTGAGCTCATATCAATATTAATATTGTAACGGTCTCTCGGTAAATCAAACATTTTTCAACGACGCGCACTAGATTACCTCTATTTCCCTCTATAAATTTCCACGGATTGCTCCCGACACGACACAATGGAAAAATCGAACCGTTATTAATTACACGAAATCGTTTAACATTCCGTATATCATTATTAGATTGTAATTAAGGAGTAGTGAAGTGACTGGAGAGATTAATTGGAATAAGCGTTTATTTATTACCGTAATATGGTTAGTTAATTGCCGAGCTAAGCCAAATAATAATTATTGCCAATTTATTGGCTTGCAGGAAAGAAAATTATACACATCTAATCAAATAATCACGAGTATAAACAGCAAAGTTAAAAGCTTTATTTTAAAATTTACAATCAAGGTTACAGAGGAAAACTTGAAAAAATACATGTTTCGGTTAAAAGCTTTACAATTTTTTTTTGTTCTTCCGAGAATGATTATTATTATTATTATTATCATTATTAATATTAATACTGGTCAAAAAATAAAATGAGTAAGAATCAAATAAATTTCATTTTATTACATTTATATAATTTGTTTTGGGCATGGAAACGTCAAGGATCTAGTATCAATTTTGTGAATAAAACTTCTAGAAAACTTGGAGACAGTGAAACGGAGTTTTACTTTGGAGTATTTAACTCTCCTGGTAAACCATTAGATATTACTATAAAAATCCCATCAATTGTCTCAGCTACCTGTTTGAGTAGATAACCTCCGAAAAATCTATTCTAATGCTGTTATTAAGCATTCGAGTTGAAGGTCATTTACAAAAAATGAATTTTGCACATTATTGTTGCATCCTGAAGTGATTCATGATATATTTCAATATTACTATATTTAATATCCCAGAATCTGAATGTTTGTTGCCACCATTGTTTCATCCGTCAAAATTAATAATGTGTTCCGCTTGGGTAAAAGAGGTGATCGCATTCGTCCACTTAAGGTTATATTTTTACAACGCAAAGATGCTCTAAATGTTTTAAAAAATAAAGACGCTTCCCCAAATTTTTAAAATTCAACCGGATAGAACTCAAGCTCAAAGAACTGAATTCAGAGCGTTATTAGATGATCTGAAATCTCGTAATGATCAATCACTTTACATACATAAATAGTCAACCATGCATCGGATCCTGTACACAGACTCAAAAAACAATTAATTACCCAACACGTTGTTTCCAATCAAAAAATTACAATTTTTTATCAGAATGTTCGAAGCCTAAAGTCTAAAACTATTGATTTCATTAATAATATCTGTGCTATAGATCATGATATTATATCTATTACTGAAACCTGGTTAACGGCTGGAGTTAATGATTCTGAACTTTTTCCTAACTCATGCAACATTTATCGCAATGACAGGCCAAACAAAGTAGGTGGTTGTGTTATGCTTGTTACGAAAGCTTGTTATTCATCCGATCGCATACCTTTGCCTTTAATACACGAGTCTGTTGAATCGGTTGCAGTCAAATTAACGTCTAATTTTAAGTCAATTTTGTTTAATTTGTATCTACATTCCCAAATCTCATGTTGATATTTTAAACTATTTTTTTGATTTGATGGATTCAATTATTAGTGACTATGACTATGCCATTATTATGGCTGATTTCAACATAGCTGAATATCAGCATACTTCCAAAGATAATATTAATACAAAGTCTGTTATTGCGTTGAATACCTTCTTACAGTTTCATGACCTGAAACAATTAAATTCAATACCGAATTATCTTAATAGACTATTGGATCTAATTATTATCTCCAATAACTTAAATTGTAATATTCAAAGAGACCCCGATCCACTATCCACTATCCAGAGGATAACTACCACCCATCACTGCATTAGGATCTTGCTTTCGAATCGTGTGAAGCTCCTAAATTTCCCATTTCTGGTCAATTTAGGTTTAACTTTAAAAAAGCTAATCTCGCAAACTTATATAAAGACTTATCTAATATAAATCGGAATAACGTGTACCACGTAAGTGATGTAGATGAAGCTGCATAGTTCAGAGTGCAGAAGTTGGGACACTCTGAACTATGCAAAGCTTTAGATGCGAATGTTGCAAAATTCCGCTCTAAATTGAGTAATATCAAGAAAGATGTTCCTCCGTGGTTTGTTCTGGAACTGAGTCGTGACATCGAACGGAAAAATAATCTTCGGGCTAAATACTTACAAACGAAAAATGAAATCGATAAGAGGGAATACCATGACTTGCGAAGATTCATTAAGAATAATATGAAAGTAAAGCGCCACTTTATTGAATCGACTGAAAGATCAATGAAAACTGATCTGACGAAATTTTGGAACTATATCCATTCAATTAAAAATACCACACGTATTCCTGGTAATATGGAAACAGATAATGCAACCCTCTCCAGTCCCAATGATATTGTGAATGCATTCGCGAATCAGTTATAATCATCATATCCATCTACCTCAAATAGTCATAACGCCATAAATTCAACTGTTCAGGATGTAATGGGTTTATTTTATATTTCTGAGGCTGATGAGGAACAGGCCAATTGCTCTATTGAGCAATTTCTCTAAAATATTTGAATGTATTTTGAGTAAGCAGATTTATTTTAATGTACAACACTCAATTTCAATAAATCTCTAAAAATTTGGATATGCAGTGACAAACTGATGTCATCTACACTGACTTAACCAAGGCATTTAACAATATGCCCCATGTTAAATTAGTTTTCATGCTTAAGGAACTCAACATTGTTCTAATATTATAAGTGTTATTGAGTTATATTTAAAAGGACGTACACACATTGTGGAATATGGGGGTGTTCGATCTTTTCCTTATGAGGCAGTTGCTGGTGTACCCCAAGGATCCAACCTCGGACCGCCGATGTTCTTGATTTTAATTAATAATGCCTGTTCTACAATTTCCTCAGATACTTTACTGTACGCAGATGACATCAAACAGTATAGGAAAATTAACAATGATTATGACTGCCAACTTCTCCAGGGGGAATAAAGAAAACACTTTTACTTTTTTATGACACTTTAAAATTTAAAGTCGTATAAAAAAGTAAAAGTGTTTTCTTTATTCTTAATATTGAAATGTACCACGAAGTGAACGCCGTTAAGATCCAAGAATTTCTCCAGGTGGACGTTAATAAATTACATGGTTGGTGTGCTGAGAACGGACTTAAATTAAATATAAGTAAATGTTGTGTGCTTACTTAATCAAGAAAAGTGAACACTTTTTAAAATAATTATTACATTGATAGTTCCATTTTAAAAGGGTGTCTCAATTTAAAGATCTAGGTGTAATTTTTGATACTAAGTTGAACTTTAATGAGCACATACTTAAATTAATTAATGAATATTACAAACCCTTGGGTTTTATTTTAAGAAATTGCAAACAATTTTCAAATACTGACACAGTTAGTATTTTCTATGATTCATACATTAATAGTAAGTTGATGTATTGCTCTGTAGTATGGTCACCCTATCAGTTAAAATATATTTGATTATTGGAGAGAGTTCAGAAAAAGTTTTTAAAATATTTATTTTACAAAAAACACGGAATTTATCCGGATAGATCAATTTTATACATCAGCTTACTTACTGAGTTAAATGTGTGGTGAGTACCCCGCAAACATAAATTTCTTTCAATCTGCCATCTCTACAAATTAAGTAACAACCGAGATGATGATCAAAATTTTACAGAAAAGCTAATACGATTTCTCATTTCAATTCACCCATGTACAAAATGTATAAATCTTACCAGGATGTTGAAAACCGTGCGGATTTTTTGATCCTGATTTTACGAACTTTAAATCTAACGTTTCCTTGATTACTGAGTAAATAATGTTTTTGTTAAATTGTATAAACTTATATGTGTCTATGCTATTTATCTAATTTAAATTTACATTTATGGTAAGGCATTAGTTGTCTATATTATTATTATATATTATGTTACCCTGTTATTTGATGTTTGTCTGTTGGGTAATAAAGGATATTATTATTATTATTATTTAAAGAAAAACTAATACGTTGACCCTAAATAGTCTATTCCGAATGTAATGGAAAATTTTGTCGCCAAGAAATGTTTCTACATAATCCAATGATCACATTCCAGATTGTAGTTTTCATATTGTACATCAACAGAAAATAAAAAACATATGCAATTTCCACTACTAGAAAATTATAGTAAAGTTTATAGTAATAAAACAAAAATATTACTAAATAAAGAACAATTGCTCATCCTAATAACAACTTTGAATGTAATTGTACCTTCTACTTAAATAAGTCACAGTGTAGAGAAACAATTTAAATAAATATAAATGAAATATGTAAAACACCAATTTTTGTTTGAATAATTTTTCATAACAAAAAGTGCAAAAAACGTTATCCTTTCTTAAGCAAGTACAGGTAGAATGAATTTTGTAAGAGGGTAGGTGTTGCCAAAAATTTCTTCCACATTTTTATTAAAAAAACACATATTAAAAGGTTAAAACCTCTAGATTATTTATTTAAATTTAATATCCATTAGTGAATATTTTGATCGAAATTGCTAGCGATAAGCTCATCGTATAATATTTCTATGAGGTTGATATATGTATTTTTTGCAGAATATGGCTAACTAAACTATTTGAAAATACTAATACAGGGTCCATTATAAAAGTAATGCGCATTTTCTAGAAAAAATACATTTAATGATTATGACCGTACAAATGCTTAAAAGTCGCCAAGAAACCTTGTGTTAATGACACAACGAATCTGGTAGATTATATTTACAATGTATGTAAATCCTCCCTCGCGCCTGTCCAGCTAGGTTAGTGGACTGTAGAGATAGGGCATTGGCTCATTTCTTATCTCGTAAATATACGTTTTTGGCAATAAACAGTTCGCGCTGTATTAGACTTGTTTCGCTTTTGACAAGCGACTCTCTAATGTCCTCTTTCGCACAGGCACACACAAAGTTTGGCTTCTGGCAGTAATGAACAACCCGAGACAAGATCATCTATATAGATATCTAATGATACGACATAAGAAGCTCGAGAATATGTTGATGGTTTGATTCTTGCCAAATTCGAGGATCGTACGAATAGATAAGTATGGAACCGATAAAATGTCATAAGCAACGGTGCTCAATGGATAGGTCTCTACTTGTTCAAGAGGAGAAAAGCGCCAAAGTATTCTTTGATATTTATGATGATCTTCATGGACCAATATTTGTCTGTACATTTAATGTCAGCCTATCAATAGATTATCATTCAATGAGTGACATTCCAAGCACTTTGCAGAAGCATCGAACACATCAAGAAGTTTAATTCTTTTACTTTCAGGCTTTATTACGAAATGATGCGGAATGTAATAACCATCTGAAGTTAAAGTTGGTGGTACAGAGATTTTCTCTTTATGACCTGCCTTTAAATTGTCTTAAAATCAAAGTAAAGCGCACGTATTTCACAATTTTGGGATAATCGACCCTCTAGAGAAGCAAATCTTTTTACTGCAATTCCATAAGATCCTGGAAACGACAGATGACTATTATTTTTAAACAATAAGGGTACGACAACGCGACCAGAATGATTGAGAAAATACTCTGTTTTAAAGATTTGTTCAGCTTGATAATCTTCATTGGCTAATGTAAAGTTCTAACTACCAGAACTTTCTCAAATCAAAGTCAAGTGTAGTCCATAAAGAACTCATCTATATTTGAGACTAAACGCCTACTTTATCCAAGAAAATCTAGCGAAAAATAGTGCTTAATACTGTTGGAGCCGTCTCACTTCTCTGTAATTGACCATCTATTAAAATAGAAAAAAATACCTCGGCTGCTAAAAGCATGCCAATACCACTGGGAGTACCATAACTAGGATCAGCTAGCTGTAAATTAACTAAATGTTTCCAACTATTTTGATGAATTACTAAAAAGGGCATATCAGCACAAATCTTTGAAAGAATTTTGCATTCTACAGTACCGTAGGGTTGATTAGAATCTACAGGTTTCAAATTACAAGATGTAATACCTCGAGGAAAAACGGATTCCATTGAATTTATCCTTTGAATAAGAAACTTTGTATGAACTCTTTGTAAACCCAATTTTTGTATACAACGTTCAGTTATGAAATTTCCTTGAATACGAGTATCAAGTAATGCTTGTATGAAAATTGCCAAAGAAATCACAAACATCTATGAGTGCAGTCGATAATAGTACAGTAGTTGGATGAGTTGAACTAGTATTAGCCACTAAATTGACAAAAGTGGATTGATGGATTTGGAACAATACTTGACTTATATATACTATATAGGGAAAGTAAGAAAAAGTATTCTAAAGAAAAATAAAAACTGCCAACATATAAACCGAGAATAAATGTGTAGCCGAGAAATTGGAAATAATTAACTACAATATTTAAATACAATTTCACGCCGCGACAATTATACGAAATAAATTCCCGACAAAATAAATTAGAATAATAAGAAATAAATAAATACACAAACTGTGTCCCAAACCAATAAAAAGAAATAATCAATTAATTCTAAACACCTTGTAACGTGATTTTGGATGTTTTCCAATGCTTTTTTTCAACTCAATATTCAGTCGGGGAAGTAAACTCAAAATTACGATTCCTCGGACGTCAAAAATACAATGAGCATCGTATTTTATGTGAGACTGAGATTTTTGATGACATTAATGGATTTTATGTACAAGTTTGGAATATTATGTAAGCATATTGGAATAAATAAATGATACTACTACTACTACATATACACTTAAAGCAAAAGCACGGCCTTTTCACCCAGACTTCTCGGAACAAATTGCATTGGAAGGGCAGATCCTTCACCACATTTTACGATCCGTTTCATTACGGTGCAATAAAATCATGCGCATTATTTTCACAAACGACCCTGTAAATACTATTAAAATAATTGAATATTTTATACCCACATTGCACATTATTATTCAACTTCGGCTGTTATCAAAGGATAGATTTCCAGAGAAATAAAAGTGGTATTAAAAAAGTAACTATACAACTAAGCTTAGGTACGATTTTATTTTCTACCTTTCCTACCTTCGAAGTACGGAACAGTCTTGTGATTGTGTTTCTTTTTTTTTTTCGAATACAAACTTTTAACGGAAACATATATTTTATGGCATTTTACAGTTACTTATAAACTGCCCTATTTGTCGAAAATGATTGTAATAAATTTTAAATGGTTTAGTTTGTTCTTTAAATATTCTTTGCGTTTAACAAATCTCTAGAAGAATTAGTAAGATATTATACACCTGATTTCATCAAAATTTTAATAGTTTTTCATGCTAAAATTTTAATTATTTATTAGTTTTGAACATACAAGATTTTTTTCGAATACAAAATTTGAACGGAAAAGATGTTTTGGAGTTTTTTAAGTCCAATTTCACTATTTTTAAATGTATGTATGATTCTGAACTGAAACATTAAACTTAAGGTTGTATTCTGTGTCAGAAAAGGTGAAAAGCATTTAGTAAAAATACATGCATCGGAAGTGGTTTTGTTGTTTTCTTTTTTGATTTTTCTTAAAAGAAATTAAAAATATTACAAAATTGTTCTCATATAAGTATATAGATAATACAAACCTAAACAACTTTTATTTTAATAAAATTTTCTTAAATATTGTTTTGATGAAATATTGAAAATAAATATTTTACATAAGTTAAATAAAGTTATATAAAAATTAATTGTGTCTACAGTAATTTACAGTAACAATTTGAATTAAATTAAAATTATAGATTCCGAAAGATTTTATTGTTTTTAATATCATAAAAAAACTATAAAATAAATTTGTGAAGACACACACAAGAAAATATTACTACTATAACTGATAGTTTACAATTCGAAAATTAATATATTTTTATAATGAATAACAGATATTGATTTATTTTTGCAACCATGAAAGGAACGAAAGATTTTAAGTTAAGAAGAAAAACCTAAACTCTATTTCGAATTAAGCTCAGTATAGTTTACTCTAGGCCAACAATAACCTAATTCACGAAATTTCGAAATCAATTATCTTATTTATTATTTTTGACATACTTACAAATACGCATTTTTATTCGCTAAATTATCGTGTGATCCTTTATCAACTTCGAGTAGAATTCTAAAAAACTTGGAGCCACCAGTATTTAATATTTATTATAATATTTTGATAGATTAACAAAAATTATCATATATTTATGTGTAGAAAGGTAAAGACTGCTGTGCATGTTTCTATTCATCGCATGTGGATTTCTTGACGTTTTTTGTGTGTGTTCTAATAAATATTTATACGTGCATTATGTTGCCATTAAAGTGTGTATAGAATGAATGATTACCTGAAAAATCTAATATCAACGGTTTCGTGTTTGCTCTCCCAGAGGCAATAAAAAGAGAAGGAAGAGAACCGCTACCGCTAGATCAAGCATGATAAGGCTTTCGGTCGTTTAATATAAAGTCAATATTGGCCCTGTATAAAAAGGCATCGTTAATGCTGTGTATAGTACTTAATATTCTTTATGTAACGTAATGAAATTGTTATATAATGATGTTTCATTAAATATAAGAACTTCTCTGCATATGCACGTAAAACAAAACTAAATTATTTTAATCACTTACTACCTAGAAAATTTAATCTTCAGGCTATTTCTAGCGGTAGTTCCTTTTTTTAATAAACTAAATATTTAAACCCTCTCGGAGTAGAGATGCTTGCCGCATTGAAAGTAGTCTCCGACATGTTAAATATTTCTTTATGTGCCCTTAAATTGAAATTCCTTTCAGTGCGGCAACTACCCCCCTTCCGCCCACTGCAGCAAAAAAAGGACAAGACTTGGGGTGGTCTACGCAGAGGAAAGGGTGAAGGAGCTGACAGCACCCGCGGCCCGGGGAGCTCAAGGAAACGCCGCCCCTGAACTTATTTCCCTCAGGACGGCGAAGAAGAAGACGAAGAAGAACGTGCACTGAAAAAGTTTCCGACGTCTTAAAAGTTTTTGCAGGGCATAGGAAACTTCCATTTGTCAGTGATGTTTCGCTACTTTCCACTCAAGATTATTTATTATAGATAAAGGGAATCTTACATCGCAGTTGTTGTTAAGTTTTATTCTTTTTTTCGAATAAAAAAAAAAAAAATTATTATCGCATTAGAAATTTTAGTAGTGAAATATAAAAATATATTGAACTAAAAATGATTGAATGTACGTTATGCTCTATGTGGTTATTTTCCTTAATCCCGAACGGAATTAGTCACTCATAAAAATATATTGTTAATTTATGCCAGAGATTAGTGACTAGAGTTTAATAAATATATATTTTAGTGATTTCAGTGGTGAAATATAAACTCAGATAATAAATTATTATGCATTAAATGTTGTCGGCGTTTTCTTGGTGATGCATTTTTAAATTTTGTTTTACAAATACTAGTTTAAAACATTATGACTATAGTTCCCTCATTATTCTAAATATACAGTGGCAAATCAAAGTTTTTAAAGTGTTTTTTCTAAGCCTTATTCATTATGTTATTTTAGTGCGTAATAATTTTAATAATTATTATTATAATTTATGCCAATAAAAAAATTGATTAAGTTAACTTATGTTGGCTATTCAATGATTATAATTATGATACAATGTATTATTCATTAGATAATTTAATCTTTTGCCGATCCTTAAAATAATAATTATTTATTATCAGGTAGATAAATAAAATATACTTGGTTATTTTCAGACACGATATTTTACTGGTTTTTCAAGATCATTTGAAACCGATCACTAATATAAATTAAGTGTGATAAATAACTAAGTATATTTGATTAATCTACCTCATTCCAAATGAAAAACAAAGAAATAACCATAAGTAAATAATTATTATATATTGGTGATTTGTGAAATCATACACATTTTTAAACTTTTGATTTTAAGTCGAAGTAGACTGCTAATAAAATCGATGCACTTTACTTAATATGCTTTTAAGATCTTTCCCAATTAAATTTTAAACACAAGATTTACTTTTCAATTCAAAAAATGAGCCCTCCAACTTATTTGAGTGTCTCCGTTAATGGAGCTTTTAATAAGTCTAATTGACATCATTACGCCCCATTAGGCGTCCATTAAATCTTACAACAATGTTATCCCTGCGTTTCGGAAGACTTAATTCGCCAAGAAAGGGTTGCAAGACGTTCAAGGGCTCCCCTTCCGCAGTCATCAATTGCCATGATATATGTCTTCAACGAGCCATATCCAAAATGTCTTATTATTATTATTGTATCGTTCCGTAACGAGACAGAGGTATCTATCCATATTTCATTTTATTTTTATATTCCATTCGTTACAGCGCAGCAGCCCTCGTCCCTGATATTATTAAAGGGATGCGCTGTACGTCAGCTCATTAAATTTCCTGCGTCGGGTATGAATATTTCAGTGGCTGCTGTCAGCAGAAGATGTTCATTTTTCAATTCCTCTACTTCGTCTTCGTCTGATTTACATTTGCCTGCGGGAAGGAGGAACGGTGAAAAATGGTAGGTTTAAAAGGGAGCAGAGGGAAGTTCTTATAAGCTTATAATAAAATTGCGTTCTTGGTTCTAATGGATATATTCAAATATTCAGTGATTTATTTAACTAGCTTCTACATTACAATAAGTCGAATAAATGTAAGTTTCTGAAGATGTATGTATTTATAGAAATACTGATTTTTTTGTTTATTTAAAAAAAATGTAAATTGTTTAACTATGCAATCAAGATCCGTATTCTAAAATTAAATTATGACTAGAAATCATAAATTATACGGCGATATTGGCAAGGTAATGAGATTATTAGATGATTTGCATTAAATAAGTAAGATTATTACTTTCAAAGTGCTTTGTTTGAGCGTAATCGAGCAGTGAAAAGTAGTGATTAAAATGTTTATTACGACGCCTGCAGAGGGAGAAGACCTTATCTTTAATTCGCTTAGTAGAAATATGCGGGGGTTTTAATTTAGACGGCAGGAATCCTTTCTGTCGTCAGAAATTCAGGGCACCAAGCAGGGCACGTCCATTCATTCCTCGGCAGTCTCATCTAAACGAATATGAAAAGTTAAATGAGCCATGGAGGGCTCAAATATTAATAAAATGCCGTAACCCTTTTCTGGCGAAGTTACATCAAAACCGGCGTCGGGACGTCGTCCCCCGCCCCGGCTGGTAATCAGTATAAATGAGTGCAGCAACGCCCTCCCGTCCCCCGCCGGTCCGGATTGATGTTCCGTCTAAATTAGTGCGGAATTCCAGCCTGGTGGCATTCAGACGGGGGCTTAATTAAATCCGACAGGGTATTTTTTTTACAGTTTTTGTGTTGTTTCCCGAGAAAGGCGAATAAGTAACGTCATTAGTGTTTTCCGTTGGTTGATTCGTGGGAGTGTTATAAAATTAATTCTAACAATTTATCATGGCAATGTTTTGGTCACTTTATATTATACCGAATATAAAAACACACATGTTAAGTAAAATAGGATTCTCTTTTAATTAAAAAAATTAACTTTCAATATTATATTTAATAATTACTATATTAAGGTAATAAACATTTGAAGGCTTTCTTCAGTAAGAATAATGAAATCAGGTGTTTCCCAGGGCTCCATCTTAGAACCTATATAGTATATTTCATATTCTAATCAATTCTATAAATGTATTTTACATTGTAACTTAAGAATATATACCGATAGAACTCTTTTTAATTAAGACTGCAGGTTGATTTATATTAGTTTTGATCTAGATGATTTCTTGCAACTTTCTCATAATCATTATTAAATTATGTAATTATTACATATTTTATGAATAATTTTCACACTTATCTATTTATATATGCTGAGATGGGTAATTATAAAAAAAAATAATTAAAGAAAAAATAGAATACGTCCATTCACAGAACAACACGTTGAAATATTTATTTTTCGGGATTAATTTCACTCTCCCCTTCTGTCGTCGTGTGTGTCGTGTTAACTTTGTAATGCGGCTAATGCTATGAATAATTAAAACCATTTATAACGGCGCAAATGAGGTCCGAAAGCCCGCTTTGAAATTGATGGAACTGGCTAGTCAGCACAAAAAAAACGAATTAATCCGGCCCCCATTGTCCAAACAAAATTCGATTTAAAAAAATACTAAAAAGTCTGTTAAATTTAATTATTGCAAAATCAGTAAAAAAATAATCCTAGTAATAAAAAGGATATATCATATTATTGTGGTGGAAATATTGCATTAATTCATATTGTCAAATATAACTTCATTAATGCCCATTAAAAAGAAATGATTTTAGATTTATTCTGCATTATTTATTAAGTTTATAAAATGAGTTTATAGAAAGTAATTTTAATAATTAATGATTAATGAAATATACATAACTATTTTTTGTTAAATAAGAAAATAACTATAGTAAATAAAATCATTTCCTGTTATTGTATTGGTGACTGACACTTTTCATAATTTGCATTGTTTAAATAACGCAAAACCAAATTCAATCCATTAAACTAAATATGAAGAGGATAATTCTTTAGAGTAATAAGTATTTACCCATTGTAATTTACAATAATTAATTTTACTGCTTAAATGCTTGCTCTATTTTATCTTGGCCAACTTCGACCGCCCTAAATTTAATCCCATTGTCGACACATATTTGGTTAGGATTGGACCTTTCGTTCTTTTGAAGTTTAATTTGTCAGGCACATTTATACGGTAGCCTTTCCAAACATTTATTCAGGGCCCCGGTAGTCATCACCTTTGGTAATTTGTAACGTTCAACTTGTGCAAAGGGACATGAGAATTTGTGCATTATGCGAGTTATTCCATACATTATGTGGTAATGAGATTTGTTATGGCGGTGGAGATATAACCAAGGCCCTTTCATCTGCCCTGACATGCTGTCGTAATCTAATCCGCTCGTCGCTTCCACGCATTTCTGACAGGCACCGACACCGACACTGCAGGGGTGTGTATAGGTAAGGGCATTTAACTTCGTTAAGGGATGCCTCACGTTCATCCAGGAGACAAACAGAGACACCAACACCATTATTCTCGCAGTGGATTGCAAACAGTCGAAATTAATTATAATTCAGGACGTTACGGGCTTCAGGTGTGTAAAAGATTTATTCATGCGGCAAAAAATCCCACGAAGGCTGACAAAAAAACAAGGTAAATTATTTACCATTAGAAAATAATTGAAAAAGTAAAGCAACTTCATTTCATAATTTTAAACAAGTTCAGAAACTATAAAAGATATAGAATTAAACAAAAATTAAAAAAATAAATATTAATCATCGTATTTATTTTATTAAATTATATACCTCAGAAAAGAATTTTATTAAAGTACTCGTATATCAATACATTTCTAAATGGATGCGTTTACTTTTAATTACTTCACAGTCGTGATAAAAATACTTCTTCTTTTAAATTAAGGGACCACTTAATTTAATTTAACTGAGCAAATATACCCCGAGAAAAAAAAAACTCAATTAACCATAAATATTAAAAACAAGATCCGACCTAATTGCTACCCCCGAAATCCACCGGCTTCCCAACAATACTGCCCCATTTCCCCCTCGTGCGCAAATAAATATTAATAGCGCAACGTGTTTTCCTGTTTCAACCCCTGAAATATGTTTTGAAGAATTTAATTTCACCGGCCAAGGGATAATGTACGACGGAAACGCGTGTCCACATGCGAACGCACTCTTCCATTCTAAATGTACACACATTTACATCGTTTCACGCGTATATTTTGAAAATAAAAAATCCAATCCAGTCGTATATTCATCATCCTGAAACGTGCATATTTTTTTTTATTGGGAAACTATTCCTGCTTTCTTAACTGCAGTACTACTAATGACTGAAAAGTTTATTACTTTACATATAGATGGCGCTATAAACTAAGTATCCATATACTTCCTATACAGCACCAACCTTAACTTAGATGCTATAAAATTATCATGACAATTTCTTGGTTTGTGTACCATTTATAGCTTTCAAAATTACGCTACCTGTGAATTTATTTGTACTATAAAAAACGTACATTGTCTGTATTGATTAAATATTGCTCCATGGTGGGAAGTAATACTGTTGCAGCAAAGGCACGGCTTCATAAATGTTACCACACATTTGTCCAATCCAATGCAATTATCAAACATTGATTTGCTGGGTTTCTAGATTTGGCTTTTGCCTGGCTTTGGTTTTGTAACCATTAGCCAAAATTATGTATTTATTTTCCATATTAATTAATCCATAGGTTCACCATACTTACTGGGGAAACAGAGGGATAACACTCTTCTCGCCTAGGGGCTTATCAAAGCATTATTAAACAAATAAAACTAAGCCACAGAACATAGGAAATCCCACAAAGGTACTCAACAAAGGAATATCTTACATATTTTACACATTCATACAAATAATCAAATTGATAAATTTAAAGATTCAAAAAAATTAAAGACCTGTTTATATATAAATAGATTATTGATACTAGTAAAGTTCTATAATTAAAAGGGAGTGTCAGATTTCTCGAAATTTTTCCAAAAAGAATTGCGCGTTCGTGGTTAAAATTTTCACAGCACATATGTGCTCTAATGCACCCTTGCACTTAAGTAATTTAATTTTGAAGAAAATTTAAAGTTTTTGTAAAAGTTAACAATACTCCTACAATCAGTAAATATTAAAATATTTGAAAATGTTGATATATTGATAGTTAATAATAATAATTTAATAATAATTTATTAACGGGAACTTCCCTTTAGATTACAAAAAAATAACATTACATATATTATAACATTTGAAAAAATCGATTACACTGGATATACTTACAGCGAACATAGATAAGTTACCGCACACAAAAAAACAAAATTTCCCAAATAATTGAATAAAAATAAAAACAATCAAACCATTATTCACTAACCACGCCCAGGTTCATTATGTGCAGATTTCTCACAAATGACTTGCTGTTATTGCAAAAGAGCATAAAGTTGTTTCTCACGTGCAGTCTGTTGGCCATTCTCGTTAACGGTTCATGATAGCCTTAGTTAGTTCTGTGCCTTGGTAAACGAAAAATAGTCTTACTACGTGTATTGGAACCAGAACCTTGAAAATTAAATGAAATGTTTTCCAAAATTTTCGGACAGTCTACAATTCCATTTACCACTTTAAACAAAAATTGCAAATCTGCAATTATGTAACGGTCCTGCAAGGAAGAGATATTCAGTTGGTCACAAAGTTGTGCATAATTTAAAGCAGCAAACGGCATATGCAATTTAAATGCCGCCAAATGCAATAATTTATTTTGGACTTTAGATAGCTCATCCTTTAAATATTGCTGATGAGGTGACCAAACAACAGATGCGTATTCCAAACCTGAGCGAACCAGTGACAAATACAAACAACGGGTTGCATTTAGTGAGAAATCCTTGCATATTCTTGATATAAAGCCCAACAGCTTCAGACCCTTATTTACCGTACGATGAATGTGAGAAGTAAAAGTGAGTTTCTTGTCGAATATGACTCCCAAATCACTGATTTCTTCCACGCCCTCGATTTTAGTGCCATTTATAAAATAATTCGTGATGATTGCATTTTTACCCCTGTAAAACAATATGGATTTACATTTACTCATATTTAGGTAAAGGCTATTCCTAACACACCAATTATAAATTTTGTCGAGATCCTCTTGGATGAGAGCTGCATTAATTTCATTCTTTACTATGGCGAAGAGTTTTAGATCATCAGCATATAATAAGCCGGAGCAAAAATCAAGGTTGGTAACAATATCATTTACAAAAACTATAAACAATAATGGACCTATATGCGACCCTTGAGGGACACCGGATTTAACCTGTATTTCCCTCGACACGCAGTAGTCTATTATAACATATTGCTTGCGATCCTTTAGAAAACTTCGTAGCCAATTTATAATTTTAGGATTAAATCCCAGAACCTCCCGCTTATAAAGGAGCACGTCGTGGGAGACCCTTTCGAACGCCTTGGAGAAATCGGTGTAGATAGCATCTACCTGACCCCGATCCTCCAAGGCGTCTGATATAAAACGATTATATACAATTAGGTTAGATGTAGTTGACCTCCCTGGCCAAAAACCGTGTTGTTCTTCTCCTATGATGCTTGTGCATAACCACTTAAACTGGTGCGCTAGGATGCCATCCAAAATCTTAGGAATAGCTGACTGAATGCAGACTCCTCTGTATTTACTAATATCAGACCTGTTGCCTGATTTAAAAATAGGCGTAATGTAGCAGCTATCTTTCCATATAGTCGGTACTACTTGATCATCTATTGATCTCTGGAAAAGTAAAGTTAGAGGGTGGGTGATGGTAAAAATGCAATTCAACAAGAATACATTCGGAACGCCGTCAGGTCCGGCTGAAGCTGAGGGCTTTAGCTTGCTAATTGAATTCAAAACCTTCCTGAAGTTTACAGAGAAACGATAAGACGAATCAACAGATTTGTCACTGATGCACTCGAAATTGGGAACATTATTATCACAGTAAGTGTGATTAAGTATTTTAGTGCATCTAAAAGAGCTATCATTTCGGCAGTATAGACTGATATAGAATTTCCAAGAAAGAATGAATTAATTTGATTGAATTAAAACACTTGGTATGATTTCACTTGTTATTTATTGCATGAGCCAGTTTTTTCATTATTATTATCATCTCTGAAAATGTTAAAACCAGGGAAATAAATTTACTCTGAGGATGAAGCCACGATTCACTAATTAAGCATAGTTGTATTTGTTGTTCGAATATGAAATGTTCTAAACTACCTTTTTTGCTTCTAATCGACCTACCATTCCATTGCAAAATGTTAAAGTTGTGTACGTTGAATTTTATTTTTTAAGATGTATTCAATTTGTTTTTTAATAACCAATTCTAAGTCGAGACCACTATTAGTAGACTTAATTAAATCAGATACAGTATTATATATTTCATTAATTAATACTGACACGGAACTATCATTACCGCCATTTGAATCTTTATCATTCCTAAGGGCAACACCATTGCCGTTATCAGTTCTAGGCCTAGCTAGAATATTTCTATGTTCTCTGCGGGTTTCAATAATCTTTGAGAATACTGTGATACCTGACGTTTGCGTTTATTTAGCATTTTATTTGGGTTTAAATCCGGAAACTTCTTCTGTGATACTATAGGATTATTACTGGCTACTGTATTAGAAAACGATACATTAATTTTGTTATTTGCATCACGATATGATATATTTTCAGTGCTCATTATATTTTTTTTAAATGTAACCAGAACGGACTGAGTGGGATTCTATACTGTGTTACCATCAACTACTTGAGTCCTATTCAAACGTTTGGTTTCCAAGATACTAAAGTTATCGCCGGAAATTGGCTTAATCTCATAGATTAATTCTTTTTCCGTTAAGGGGAATCGATACATCCGATTCCCCTTACTATGCCTAGTCTACGAACTATAAACTGTGGGATATATGCGGTTATATTTTAATTTTTTAGATATGTAGAGTCAATAAGTTTGCTTGCTGCTAAAAATGTTCTTAAAACTACCTTAACTCTATTTTTTCCCATTGGGGAGATCTGATTAACGATAACTTTGTGATTAAAAAGTATTATTCTTCCGATGGACATAGGGTATAATTTATCTATTGATGGATTTGATTCGTTGCCCTCAAGATATACTTGACTCGACATCAGCTGTTTCATATCTATAATTAGGCTTTGACTTAATATTCTGATTTAAATTTTTATTAATTTACGTTTACAATAAAATATACTTGCTGAGTAAAATATACTCAATTTTTTTCCATGAATTACTTGGTTTATTTGTAGTCGTATAATCTGATGTGCAAGGTGAGATCGACGCGGCCTCGGGCGCGATATCTGCACGTGGGACTGATGCAATGGATTTAGTAAATTAATTGCGGGTCTCAACTATTTCATCAAAATCTACATCTGAACTTATTGCAGTTTCTAATGTTACATCATTAAATATGTTTAGAGATTATGATAAGAGACCGGGAGGTGTTAAAAAAATCTTTGACTTATCTGGAGGTTGATTGGGTCCTAGGTTTCCCGAGGGAAACCCGGACGTTTGGTCCATGTGGAACTGCTACCTTCGGCTACTGTATACAAACGGCACTTGTATGATCTTAATTATACCACTGACACTAAAATAGTTAATTTTCTAACGAAGTAAGTTGATTCATTTTCAATAGCACGCTGCACTCAAAATCGATGTTCACGGGACGGAAGACGAATGAACGTTTCATAGTGATACTACGACCAAAAATGATGCGCCACGTTCAGGAAGGCCAAATAAGATAGCTACTCCAGAAAATCAGCTAACATCATAGGCATCACAAAGGTACGCATTTTTCATATCAATCATAAATATTAATAAAAATACGAAGATATTTTGCGTCGATTTGTGACAATGGAGTCCAATCGGCAGTCAGCGGAATGGTTATTGCCTGATAAAAGCAGTCCAAAACGCCCGAAGGCTCTATCAGCCGGTAAGACTTTAACGAGTATTTATTGGGATGCGCATGGCATAATATTCATTGCTTATCTTGAACATAGTAAAAATATCAATAGAAAATATTACTGTGCATTACTGCATAGATTGGGCGAAGAGGTCAATATAAAACAATCGCATTTTGCAATGAAAAAAAAAATCACTAAGAAAATGCTCCAGCTTACTTCAATTGAAGAATTTGAACTAAAAATTTGTTTCCATCCCCCATATTCTTCAAACCTGGCAGCCAATAACTTTCATTACTTCCGATTTAAGCAATAACTCGTTGGTAAAAGGTTTTATTCGTAAAAGGAGGCCACAAGTTGGAAACAAATTCCTCTTTTGAAGTACATAACAGTAAGAACTAACAGATCAGCATCTAATGGTTAGCAATAATTATTAATTAGAAAAATCAATTTTTAATTATCAAGTCAAAGATTTTTCAGGAAACGTAGTATTTAACATAAGTTCATACAATATTTGTTATTTTTCCGAGTAAAAATTCAGTAATAAATTCTGCTTTCATTTGCAAAAGTATAATATAATACTTGTTCGTAATTTAAAAAAATTAACATAAAGTTGTGTAAATCAAAAATCGAAAATTTTATGCAGTCACTAAAACATATATTATTTAATTGATTTTAATATCAAATCATCTACAATTTGATGAATATTTAAAATGGTATTTCTATTAAAGCTTTGCATCACCGACGATTTTTACAAATGAGCAATAAACCCGACGAATAAAATATTTAATACACCTTAATAAATGTTTAATGTTCCACAATTAATACTTCACGGCGCGAAAGCCAACCGTAGCACATTCATGCGAAAATTCGCAAATTTTACGAGCGTCCCATAAAGGGCGCGGCAGATGGCTGGGGAACGGCAACAATTGAGAACCCATTAATTGGAATATTTAATAAAGCCGGAAAAACGAAAAACGCGGACTCGCGCAATGGCGGCGCTAATTTATGAAACATTGCGCAAAGTCCATAATCCGCATTAATAACGCGTTTTCGGTCCAAATTAAATATGCAAATTGAAGGCGAGCTTTTTCCCGTGCACGTGCTGGCTGAACATCATCAGGTTACAGCGGTGGAGCAGACGAAGGCGACCGCAAAATTTAATTTGGACAGACGTGACTGCAATGGCGAAGCCCTCAGAGAGCCGTGGCCGTCAGTTGAATGATTACTCTATCCGTTCAAATTATACACGTACTTTGTTAGTTTTCACCAATTACTCAGACAATTGTTTCTCTCTGGTACCTGATATTATTAATGGATAGGCGTCTGAGGATTCTATTGCTTGCGAATTAGTTTTGCACTATCGATCACGTTTAATACGAGAATAGTGGGAGGCAGTAATTAAACACTTGGGAAATCCGTAACGCTGCAAGTAAATTCTAAATGAATAAGTGAATTATTATAATTTAATACAATACCGAGAGCAGATTAGGCTTTCGCATTTGCCACTTCCCCTATAAGAAATTCAAACCCAAAATTTCTATAGAAATATATGTTTTGATGGCCCCTGTACTAGTTAGTAATTTATAAGATGTAAGTAGTGAGTATAGTCTCTCAAAACTAGTAGATTTCTATCTGAAACTTTTTTGAAAGACATAAAGATTTCTCTTAAAAATTGAAATAGAAGTTACAGCTCCTAAAAAACTGACAATTCTTATTTAACCATATTTGTATAAATAGCAAGGCGTTTGGCAACAACAGTTTTAAATAAGATAACTGCAGAGAAACATAAACCAACTGCAAAAAATAAAATAAGTATGCTAATGTTACTAAACGGAATATGTCAATTGATAACGAAATTTTGGGGCTAAATGGCTTTGATTATAAACATTTTATCAACAGAATAGAATAGCCACATTTCTGAATTAACAATGTAGGCAAAATAATGAATGGAACATATTCTGTTTATATTTTTATATTGTGTATTCATAATCCTGAAGATTTTCTATCTAAAAAAGAGGATTTCAAATGAAACTTTGAATTTAAGTTTTACTTTTTTAATACTAGGTATAATAACTGCATAGATAACGTTTTTATTAATATGTACCTTGTACACTTAAAAATCTCTCCTCTTGATTGTGGCGTATCAGATCATATTGGAATACAAGTTCAGGTGACAACGTGTTTCCCAGAGGTAACATCTCATGCTCGTATTGTACGGCCAATTACTCAGTTTGGCCGCTATAAATTATATAATTTGCTCGATCCAACAGATTGGAGTTTCATTAATAATATACACACAACAGTCAATAGTAAATTTGAGAATTTTCTTAATATCATTAGTAGTAATCATGAGTGTTTTCCTGAAAAAGCTAGTTCTGCCATTCCTAATCAATCAAAAACTGCCTGGTTTAACGAAGATTTGCGTGAAATGAGAAAAACTCTTATACATAAATTTCAGAAAAAGATATCAGTTATTGATTATAGATGCTAAGAAATATGCAAATTCTGCGTTCATTAGTCAGTCTGGTAATAATTCCAGGTCCCTGTGGACCCTAATAAAATCCTGCCGGCCTAAAAAACATCCTGAAATCAATTCCAATATAGACACTGATTCATTCAATTCGCACTTCGTTAATTTTGCGAATAAACTATTCCAAGACCTTTCCACAACGGAGAACGATCCTATACATTTCATGCATAATATTAATATACAATCTAATGCTTATTTTAAATTCATTGAGGTTAGTCTCAATAGCTTGAAAAGCAGTAATGCCAAGATATTTATGAAATGAGTACCTGCATCCTTAAAGACATAATTGATGTTATTATATCTCCTCTTAGTAAGCTGCTAAACTTATCTCTGGAATTTCCCCAGATTGTCTCAAACGAGCGCGAATAAGGCCAGTATACAAAAAATGAGATCCAGAAGATGTTAAAAACTATTGTCCAATATCGCTTCTACCAGTTATATCAAAGGTGCTTGAGAGGTTATTATACAAGCAAATGGTTGATTTCTTATACAAGACCAATACACTTTCTAATAACCAGTATGGTTTTTCGCCAGGACAGTCAACTGTGAGTGCAATTATTGCCTTTACCGAAGAGATCTACAAAAGTTTCGAAACTGGTACTACCTCTGTGGCTTCTTTAATGGATCTTACTAGTGCACTTGATTGTGTCTCCCATTGACTTCTCTTGCGAAAGCTATATTATTATAATTTTACACCTATTGTCTGTCGCATAATGAATTCATACCTCTATAACAGGCATCAAATTGTGCCTGTTGGTAACTCTACATCAGAGGAATTATCATTAAAGCACGGTGTTCCACAAAGATCAATACTGGGCCCTTTATTGTTCCTACTCTATATCAATGTCTTGGCTTCACAACAATTAAACTGTATCTTCACTTTGTTTGCTGATGACACTACCTTATTGATCTCCTCAAAGGGTCAAGTAACTTCCATCCAGTGTAGTGTGAATTCGACTCTCCAGGCTACTGCGTGGTTTGCAGCGAACAAACTATCTGTTAACCCAAGTAAATCACAGAGGGTAATAAACCGCACACCCAATTAAGTACT